>PVJC01016867.1:0-33186 GCA_004026665.1 Murina feae | reverse complement strand
GAGCTGAAGGGAACAGCAGACCTAGCCTGAGTCTAAAACTATAACATTGTTGCAGTATAGACTCTGCGAGGTGAGGCAGAGAGAGGCTTTGTTACATGTGTAGGCCGGCTTAAAGGAACAGTGTATCAATTATAGGAGAAAAACCCCAGAAATCTGCGTCCAGCCAGCCTTGCTGGGACGTTGGGGCAATGGGAGCTGTGGGCAGCCTTAAAGCCCCTCACCCAGGCTGGTCAGGCACGCCAGCAGGTGGGCATCCCCCGAGGGGTCCCAGACTGTGAGAGGGCACAGGCCGGGCTCAGGGACTCCCTCCACCCCGAGTGCACAAATTTTTGTGCACCGGGCCCCTAGTATATATATATAAAAGGCTAAGTGTTCATCTGACCATTCGACCAGTAGCTATGACACACTCTGACCATCAGGGGGCAGATGCTGAACTCAGTGTCCAAGCATTCACCCACGGGGAAAAACCATAAATCATCCCCAATCCCCCCCCTCCAAGGTGTAGCCCAGACCAGCAACAACGATAAACTCCTGAAACAATGCTGAGATCCTGAAACTGCTTGCTCAACCGTAGCCCCCTGGTGCCAGCAACGCCCGGGGGGTCTTGGGAAAGACTGGAAAAGTTACAGGTCGGCAAACTGCGGACCACTCCCTCATATCAAGCCCCTCTCCTCATCCCCCTGCCTAAAGCCTTAAAAGCGCCGCAGCTGGACTCGGTCCGGCGCAGCTCCACTGGCCCCTCTCCCTTCCCGGGACCAGTGGACTCATCCATTTGCTCCTAATAAAGCCTGGCTGATTTTTCATTTGGCTCAATCTTTAATTCTCTGATGGCTTAATTAAACACTCAGGAGCTGCCATGATGCACACTGGACATTTAAAGATAAATGGTACCATGGTCCTGGAGCCAACAAACCAAACATTTCAGTTTCCCCCAAGTGGGACCCAGGCCCCGCCACCACCCCAGAGTGACACCCCAGCAAATTGCAGCCAACACTGCCAAGACTTCATGTCGCAAAATGTGGCCCACAGCCCAGTCCAGCCCAGAAACCATGGCTGTGGGCACTGGGTAATGACGTCGTGTAGCAACTCCTGGCTTCCTCTTCCTAGTGACTAGCCTCTTTGGAGTTTCTTCAGCCCAGGAACCTGACTTACTTTATAGCAACATGCAAACATTTCACAGGTTAACCAAATGTTAGTGCGCATTTTCCCATGCTTCATTTCATTTGATCCTCACAGAAGTCCTAGAGTAGATAGATAGGAGACTACAACAGAATCCTATTTCCTTTCCATTAGCAAGATTCAAATAGCTATATTAAAATATTTCCTCTAATTAATTTCCTTTCAATGTGCATGAATTTGTGCACCACGACACTAGTTTTATACATAAAACTACTGATTACTAATTGAATAGGAAACATAATTAACTAAATCTTCACCAGTTCTCTAGTAGGAGGAATAAAGGGGTGCATTGAATAATTAGACTAAATCACAATTCTGTAAAGAATTTTGAAAAAAATAGGTTTTTCAGTTATACATATTTTTTTTTTTTGTCTTCTAAAATTTGTTAAGTTCAAGATCAACACACCAATGGATGGATGTCTTGGTGAGAGCCAGCTTCCCAGTTTGTATATGGCTATCTTCTTGTAATATCTTTACACTAGGGGCCTGGTGCACAAAAATTTGTGCACTTGGGGGGGGGTCCCTCAGCCCAGCCTGTGCCTTCTCACAGTCTGGGACCCCTCAGGGGATGTCCACCTGCTGGCATTCCTGGCCGGCCTGGGTGAGGGGCTGATGGCTGTTTGCAGGCTGACCAAGCCCCCCAGTGAGGACCTTCACTCCATGGGGGTGTGGCCAGCCTGGGTGAGGGGCTGAGGGCCATTTTCAGGCTGCCCACAGCCCCTTCAGGGTTTGGATCCCTCCTGAGGTACCTGGATAGCATGGGTGAGGGATGGACTGAGGGCTGTTTTCAGGCTGCCCACAGCTCCCATTGACCCAACGTCCCAGTGAGGCTGGCTGGAATCAGGTTTCTGAGGTTTATTTTTCTTCTATAATTGAAACTTTGTTGCCTTGAGCAGAGGCCTAGGTAGGCAGTGAAGCCTCCTGTTTGCTTCAGCTCTGTGGTTTCTATAATTGAAACATTGTTGTCTTCAGCAGAGGCCCAGCCAGCCTAGCTAGGCAGTTTCAACTCCATCACTGGTGCAACGGAAGCCTCCTGTTTCCTCTAGCTCTATGGTGTCTGGCTGCCATCTTGGCTGGGTTAATTTGCATGCAGCCGCTCTGATTGGCTGGTGAGCTTGGCTTGGCTGGTGGGCGTGACTTAGGTGTCTTGGAGTGATAGTCAATTTGAATATTACTCTTTTATTAGATTAGATTATGGAAAGCAAAGATGCTCTCTCTAGATAATATGCTACCCTCAATTTTACTTCACCAAATCATGGACACACTAAAAGACAAAACTTATTAATGTAATCATAGACTCTTAATTTCATTTAGGAGATACTAGAAGACATTTTGTGTATCAGGAGGTAAATACTGTGGTTTTTATTCTAATTTTCTTAGGACGCTAATCTCATTTAAAAGGACTCAATTCTGATAACCTGAGCTAATTCTAATGATCTCCCAAAGGTCCCACATATGACATTTGAAGGACATAAATATCCAATCTATAGTAAAACCTTCAATGTTTCTTTTATTTTTGAAATCATTAAGGAGAGGTAAATTCAAAATACCAACTTGATGTTCCTGAGTATAAATATTTCTTCCTTTTTTGAATTCAGCACTGCTAGAGAGCAGTCCAGTTCCTGAGTAGGGGCGGCTGGGGATTGAAAAAATGAAAGAAAGAGACAGACACAGAGATAGAAGGAAAAGGCTTGGGCCCGGTGGGACAGCTGTCCTGTGATGGAGAGACAGTGACCCAGAGCTGATACAGTGCATTTATTTTATACAGCAAAATACCAGGAAATTTTGCTAAAGCTGGAGACAAAGGAGATGATGTGCATTCTTGTAGCTTCTTTGTAATTGTGACTTCTGGGTAGGCCCAGATAATTGTGTTTGTTCCTGGTGCTTGTCTGGAATTAGAAAATGAAACCCACCCCCTGGTGCCTGAGCTGAAGGTCAGGCTGACAACACACCTGCCTCTGGCAAGGTATGTTTCCAGGACATGGCTCTGCCAGGCACTGCTAGATTCAGATGACAATCAGCTCAGGGGCCTTTCCCAGGCACTCTCTACACCTGAGTAAAACAGCACGTCTTGCAAAGCAGTGACTCAATGTGGCATTCTGGCTGTGTTTGTGTCACTCCTACCCAAAAAATAAATACATGTAAGAAGTGGAAGGGGTAATATGTACAGGCCACCAGGCACAAAGCTAAAATAGAGGCTGAGTATATTTGAAAGACACTTCTCACCACTTTTTCATAGTCACCTATTCCTGATAAATGTTTCATAGGCTCCAGACTCATGATAGCCTATGCTTAAAACATATCGTATAAACCTAAAAATACAAATAGTGAAAATCAGTGCAGGGTAAATAGTTTTCAAATAGTCTTCCAGATAACTTTTGTGTTCATTTTCATGGAAATTTCCACTTTGAATTAACTTAATATGTAACTTTAGAAAGTAGATTTTTTTTCTGTTCTTTCCCCCTGCCCTCCTTATATATTAGTGACCATTTAGTAAGTTTTCTAGCCAGGTAAACAGAAGTTAACGAACAAAGACTTGCAGATGAAAGCATCTTTAGATTTCTTATAATGCTTAATCAATATTTTATTTTATTATTTTTAAGATATATTTTTATTGATTTAAGAGAGAGAGAGAGAGAGAGAGAGAGAGAGAGAGAAACATTAGTGTGAGAGAGAAACATTGATAGTTGTCTCACATATGCACCCAGACCCAGGATTGTACCCACAACCTGAGCATGTGTCCTGACCTAGAATCTAACAAGCTAGGGCCCTAATCAATATTTTAAAAACAAAGTATTTAAAAAGTTCATATGTCTAAGTCCTATTGAAATTGTCAATTTTAAATTAGTATTTTTCCTCTTTTTTTTCTGACTTAGCTTGTTTAATTTTAATGTGACCACCACATACTTGCACCCACAATACTTTAAATGATATATTTTGAATAATTTGTGAATATTTTATATCAGGTGATCATTTTTTGCAATCCTATCTAATAAAGAGGGAATATGCAAAATGACAGTGTCATTAGCCACAAGATGGCAGCACCCAGTTCCCTCAGCCCCACTGAAGTCCCCCAGTCCTTTCAGCCCCACCCCTGAGAGAGGACAGTAGGGCATGGAGCCTACATCACCATGATGTTGGTGAAGCCACCAGTCCCTTCAGACAGAGAGCTCTCAGGCCCTGCAGAGAGCAGAGAACCATGGGGTGAGGCCTAAGCCATCAGTAGGACATCCCCTGACAGCTCCTGGATTGGAGAGGGTGCAGTTTGGGCTGCAGCCCCCCTCCCCACCATGCATGAATTTTGTGCACCAAACCTCTAGTAGAGTATAATGGACATAGATGTATATCTGTTTCTATAAGACTATGGTACAGCAGTTATGAAACAATACATTTCCAAAGTAATACTTGTTGTCATTTTAGACCTAGATATAGGTGCATTCTTGCATTCTTTGATTCTTCATCCTTATACATATTACTGGCTATTTTTTTTTTTCTGTCATCATACTTGCCCCAACTTGTTTGAGACAAGTTCACATATTTCTCAGTTTGTTTTAGTTTCATCCTTGCTTGGGATTATTGGGCATTTATATCTGTACTAGAGGCCCAGTGCACTAATTCATGCACCTTGAAAGGAACTGTGGGTCACGAGGCTACGGTAGGCACAGAGACGGCCTTGGCCCATCCTCCACAACCACCCTCCCCAGCCTCTCCTGCTGCTGCCTCCGCTCTCCTGTCTGCCAGCAACCCCACTCCTGCCGCTGCTGCTCCCATGCACTGACAGCGTGGAGCAATTGGTGCCGGCACCAATAGTGGGCACAAGTGGGGCTGGTGCCGTCAGTGGGTGTGAGCAGTGGCTGCTGCCCCGATCGCCCCTCAGGAGCAGGAGGAGGTGGAGAAGACCTCAGGTTTGATCAGCGCCTGCAGCTGCTGCTTGCATCCTCTGATGGCACAGAGTGATCGGGACTGGTGCCAGGCACCAGCAGCAGGTGCGAGTGGCAGCTCTGGCACTGGCTACGGGTCCAAGCAGGGCCAGCACCAGCAGCAGGTGAGAGCCCTAGGCAGGACTGCAGTGCAGGAGAGCAAAGAATTTTCAGTAATCACCAGAGGCTCACCCCGATGACAGTGGCCAGCCCCCCACCTTAGTCTGGTGCCCCTGCTCACCTGCTCCACCATCCTGTCGCATCCAATGCCTGCTACGGTCTGCACGTGCCCCCATCGCGACCAGTTGTTTCGTTGTTCAGTTGTTTTGCCATTCAGTCTATTTGCATATTAGCCTTTTATTATATAGATTATTGTAACCATGCTCCCATTCTAATCCCATTCAGACAAGATTCTGTGTCAGTATTTGCTCTGTGAAAATGCCTTTCTATTCCTTCTGCTGTTAGTCTTCTGACTCCAACCCAGCAACTTAGCTAACTTTGGAGACACATTCTAGTGTTTAATGTTGCACAAGGTATTTTTTACTTTTTTTGCATGTGATTTTTAACCTGTTATATATATTTTTTTGTTTTCAAGAACACTTGCATTAAAACTCTCTCCTTCATTCTGAAATGCCCATCTGTTCCTGCTGTTTATTTCTAGGCCTAAATAGTGAGTGACATCATTATAATTACTATGGCAACCAACTGCATTGACATTAAAAGATGATACAGCCTTCAGATAGTATAAAAACAGCAGAAGCCTGTGAACTGTTAAAAACAATGTCTTCTGTTCATGCAAATGTCTTTAATTTAAAAAGAAAGTATTTGCTGTAACTCTTTGAAGGCCTATGCACTGGAAGGCGCCAAAATTCAGATGAATTTGAAAAAAATATTTTTATGCATGAAATGTGTGGGTTTTTTTTTAAAGATTTTGACTTTGATATTTTCCCAAATTCTATACAGACACTCCATTTGTCTAATTTTGGAATGAGATACTATGAGGAGACACATCACATGTGGTACATTTAATGCAGAAAATAAGCTAATGAACAAAACAGATCCAGAGACATTGGAACATGGAATAGACTGATGTATTTCACAGGGCGTGGGGAGAAGCAGGAAGAGATTAAACAATTTATATGCATATATGCATAGCCCTTGGAGAAATAATCATGCGGAGAAAGCCTGGGAGAGGGCAGGATTGGGGAGGAGAAGGTCAACAGGGAAGGAAAGGGAACATCTGTAATATTTTCAACAATAAAGTTTAAAAAAAAACAGTATTTATAAACATGCCCCAAAGCAATCCATCTTAAGATAGAAGTGAAATACCCAGGACTAAAAATGAGAATGTTCTAAATTCACAAACAAGCTGTGAAGCCGTGAGCCTAGGATCTGGCATCATTAAGCATTGTTGCACCCATGACTTCCCTCAGCTCTCACCTATGGGTGATAAGGCAATGGATGTCCCTTATGACCAATGCTTTGCAGAAGAAATCAGCCACCTAAGTTAGGGGATAGTTTGACTCAAGGATTGCAAGTAAACACAGGAGTCGGCGTGCCATTGCCTAGCTATGCCTGGTCCTGCGAAAGACAGTGATTAGAGACAATGGTTCCAGGGGCCAGATCTTTGGGTAATCCTCTCCCTCTTCCTGTGCTAAGAGATAAGTGGTTAGAGCAAAGAATACATACCTGTAGAGTTATGAATGTCTTATCTGGTTTATCGGAGGCCTGGAAGCAGAAAGATTGTAATGCTAAGGACAAAGAGATCTTTGGGATTCACCCTATATGGGATTCACATAGGGTGATGATCTTTGTACTACTATATGTTCATTAAGAACCACCCCAGGCAAAGGATGAGTAAATGAGAACATATGTAATTATGTCAACAATAAAAATAAAGTGGGGGGAAAAAAGAATGATCATGGAAGACACACTAAACAACCAAAAAAACAGAACAACTCTACCTGCCAACCTTTCTTACCAGTCTCCAGTTCAGGCACAAAGGGAGTTAAATTAAGCCAGCATGGTAGCAGAAATATAGATGTTACATAGACCTTACATTTTCGGCCCTACTCAGCAAAGCTTATTCAGTATTGCTGCTGCAGAATATTCAACCTGCCTACCACACAGACCAACATTTATGCCCCAAAATGGCACTGGGAGACCAACAGGACTTTCTAAATCCTAATATCTTAACTGGAATCCAGTAAGTTCTTGCTATGGGTTTGCCTTTCTTGCTCTCTAACCTTTAGCCAGCACCAGAATCCGAGCAATTATAAATCATTGATTTTTCTGAGAGGATCTCATATCACATCTCATCAGATCAAGAGATACAACTTATAGCAAAGGAAATGAGCACATGGTGGTGAGAGTCACTTGTCATATAAAACATGTGTCACCCAGATGTTACTGGCTGGATAAAGGAAAGCATGGCCTCTCAAAGTGGAACTGAAGTACCAACTTGGGGTTGATAATAAATCAATAGTTTTAATATTATGCTATGTGCCCAATGAATCTGGGAACCCAGTGGCATCGTTATTAGTGCCATTGCTTACTATCACACCTAGGTACTTGCTTAAGGAGTTAGTACTTTCCATGCCAACTCTTTGGTTTTAGAAGTACTTATGTTAAAGAGGAAGGATTTCACCAGAGGACTTAGCAATAGTTCTAATCACTAGGTTATGACTGCTGCTTGTTTAGTTAGGCTACCTGTGTCAAGAAACCATGAGGAGAGAAATGGAGTTATTCTCCTATCTAGGATAATTAAACACAATTTTCAACAGGAGATTGGGCTATAGTTACAATTTGGGGACATGGAGGAAGATATGTGACTCTTCAGGTAACCCTTTGGGGCATCTTTTGGTATTCCTCAGTAAAATCTTGACAGTATGTGGACTATTATATTTACCATGATTTGAAAAAGGCATGGAACCATGAACTTAGACTATTAGACATTAGGTTCTTGTTCATACCTCAATAGATGTACTAGCTTAGGTTAAGAAAAATCTTGAATGAGGTGTAGTTGATAGAATCTATGAATATCAGTTGAGATCCTGGTCCATTGACAATGGCATAGAAGAGAGGTGGGGGTATAGCTCATTCCATGAACTTTCTTACTAAAAGTTTTGTCAAGAAAGGAGACCAATAAGAATATGGTGAAGCTGTTTAAACATTTTATTATTTTAAGAAATATAGCAGGGAAGCAAGGATGAGGCAGAATAAACTATTTGGTGAGTCCTACATATCTACTATTTAGTATTAAAGTATTCATTGCCCCAAATGCTGAGTATGTTGAGAAGCTTGAGAGTTCACACAGCCAAGTGCTCTCCAAAAAATGTTGCCTCTATTGAGGTGACAGGCCCTCTTCCAATGCAATGAGTGGTTTATACAGTGGTACAAAGAATGAGCCCCTCTCTGAAGGGCAGGATAACTTTGAAAGACCATCTTAGCTTTTGGGCTCTCCATAATACTGGCTGAGACCTTTGAGTAAGCCTTCTTCCTTCACTCTGGCACAGATGTTGGTTCCAAGGGCACTTTCATCCTACATTGAACAAACCTCCTACATGGGCCCTGAGGCAGCTCATCTAATTAAATTGTCTATGAAGTTATTAAAGGTATTATGTCACATGTAGTATATTTTTCTTTTATTGGGATCATGTAAGCATAAACTTAGTTAACTATAATAAATGTATTACAGATGGAGATTCTTATATTGGGTGGGAATTTGAATCTAAAGAATTAATTCATAATTTGAAAATTATTTAGAAGATATGTAATTTCAACTTTACCTAATATAAAAATCCCAAAACTATAATATAGCTCTTAGAGTTAACTAAGTTTATGCTTATGTGCTTCCAGTAAAAGAAAATACATCATGACATATACCTCTAATGACTTTAACTTCATAGACATTTTTCATGTATGTATCCTATATAATAGAAGAATAATATGTTATGTGTCCAGTCAGCCATTCAACCAATCAAAGCCTAATATGCTAATGAGATGCTAAGGCCACTCAACCACTTGATATGATGTACACTGACCACCAGGGGACAGATGCTCCAACTGGTAGGTTAGCTTGCTACTGTGGTTCAACCAATCAGAAATGAGCGAGACAAGGTGGACATATCCTGTGGTTCCTCCTTGGCTGGCCAACCTCCCATGTCCCTTCCCAGCCCTGATTGTGCACTGGGATGCTGCCCACCTCCCCAAGTGCAAGAATTTTGTGCACTGGGCCTCTAGTTTATATATATCACCAAATAAATACATCTATTTTTTTGCGTGTTAAAATAAGATAACATTTCCCTACAGGCTGAGAATATCCTCTCTTTTTTTTTTAACCCAATGTAAGCGGGCATTTTCCCGGCAAATCGCATCATAATGGGAAGAAAGAAATCCAATAATGGTCTGACTTTGCAAAGTCTATCTGAGTTGTCTTGCACATTTTTTTGTTGTTGAAATGCCAGGCCCTCCATATTTGATGGCTGTCTCTACTCATCGTTCTTGGAAAAAACTCGTCTCCTGCACTTTGGTATAAAAAGCGACATGACGAGTTTACTCATTTCCCGAAAACAATGTTAAGCTTACTTATGCAAGATATATATAGCTGTGAGTTGTGAATTGTGATTAAACAATGACTATATAATTAAAGAAGGGATAAATTCCAATTAAAAGTAAATTAATATGTTAGTATCCTAGTGTTAAATTTTTGGTAAGTTATAATCACACTAGAGGTCTGATGCGTGAAATTCATGCAAGGAGCTTGGCCCTCACAGCCCTGGCTGCCTTTGCCCTCATAGCCCCAGCTTTGTCCTGAAGGCATCCATATAGTTATCTGCTGTTTGGTCTAATTGACATGTTAGCTCTTTATTACATAGGATACTTTTTTAGAAAAGTTTTTTATTAGCATTTTAAATACAGATTTACATTTTTAAATTTTATCCCTCTCTCATACTGGTGCTGCTATCAGCACTTTTTTATTCTCCCTAGAATTGTCAGGCTTCTATAATATAGTTAACTGCTTGACTAAGAAAATAAATTAAACTTTGAAGATGGTAATTTAAACTTCAGTTTACTGGATAGCGGAGACTAAATGAAAGGAAGTGAATCCAGACTTCACAGCCATGTGGTCTGTTTGCTGACTCAAATCTTTTAGCTTTACATGTTTTCCTAACTAAATAGTTTGTTTCCCCCCCACACATTGTGATAGGCTTGTGATTGAAAGAGCTGTATTATACAGCTCCAGAAATATTCTTACTTACAATTGTTTTTACTTTTCTAGTACTTACAAAAACATATGTTCTGCAGAAGTCATCATGTCCTTAGTTCAAATCAATAAAAAAGAAAACAATGTGCATTTCTGTTTATTTTAAAAACACATTTAAAATGAAGTTTAATTTTTTCTTTTTTATATTTCATATTTTCATTTTGCCTTCCTTATTTTTCAAATCATTCAGCCCACATTAAAAATATCACACACATGCATTATATATATGTCTATCAGAAACAAAGGAGAATTCATATTCTTCTTTGATAACTCTTCCCTTCCACTTATTTAAGAACCTTTTTTTGAGAGGGTACACTTGGCAATAGATTCTTTGAATATAGAACTGTCTTTCCTGTCTTTTATGAAAATTCATGTAGTGAAGAAAGACAAAATATATGAGAAAATGCAACAATACTGAAGGTATTCTGACTGGACAAATTGGTCTATTCAGTCTTTGTCTAAGATGAAATTGTTCCTTTGCATTGATGTTTCATCAGATGGGTTGAAAATATGATTCCAAGAGTCCATATGCATATGTTTAAAAGAATTAGAAAGATATTATCATATAATAGCAGCTGTGTTAAATATAATAAATATCTCATTTCAAATTTATCCTGGTTGGACATAAAGAAGACTCACTGCCTACCTATCTATACGTAAGTGAAATTGTGTACTAACTCTGGTCAATAGTAAGTGAGCTACCGTCATACAGATTACATCTTGGCTGAGCCAGAGAACTCTCTGGGTTGTTTTCCAGTCTCCCTTTTCCTCTTTATGATAAGGTAAAAGGATTCATGTTTCAAATGGTGGATTTCACTGAACCATGAATGGTTATGTGACACAGATTGCCTACACCACCTTGGAGTGGACTTATATGTTGAAGTGGTGTCAGTATTTATCACATTATACTGTTGAGACTCAGGAGTTAGTTGTTGCATTACCTCAAAATAACATAGTCTGACCAACTGTTTATCTGCAATAAGAGATATTGACAAACAAAATTAATATTTGATTAATATTAAGATAAAAGCAAGCAAGCAGTATAATGAAATATTATTTCAGAAATCTTAAAAGACTTTCATTTTTGTTTCCTAGTTTTGTTTTCCTTTTGTTCTTTTATCATTTAAACAGACTTGATATTTGAGTTTCTTCCATTTGCAGAGAGATGTGGCAGGATACATTAATACCTGCTCTTCTTTTGAGCTTATTTTGTATAGCCTACCATCTCTTAAAGGAGAAGACTACTGGGCATACATAAATGTATTTTTAAAAATGGGATTTGAAAAATGCTAGTCTTTCTTTTGTACACCAAAGGGAGGGAGACATAATGGAAATGATAAGACATTGATATGCCTAGAAAAGAGTCTCTGCTCCTTATTCTCAGAGCCACAGGAGGCTACACAAAAAACTAAATGAAAAAATTATATGGGGCCTATATAGATTTCTCTGCCACAGGGTATTACAGCAAGAGCAAGCCACAAGTCCCCATGAATGACCTTGAAATAGAAGATCCAATAGTTATGAAAATGATTGGAATATAGAATAACATTTCATGATGAATTGTCTAGATTACTATGAGCAAATGCCATATTGCATATTGAATAACCCTGGAATCATGTATGGATAAACTTAATTACCATTAAGATAAAACAATTATCTTTAGAAAAGAGAGTGGTCAATATCTGTAACCAGTCCTTCCAATATTTCTGTGGTTCAACTAGACATAGAAATTGTGAAAAAAGGAAAATCCAAAAATTGACACACTGAGTTTAAAATTTTCCAACTCTAAACTCATTATTTTCAGATGAGATGATATTGTAGACAGAAAACCCTAAAGGCTCCAATAAAAAACTAATAAATTTAATAAATGAATTTGGCAATGTAGCAAGATACAAAATTAACACTCAGAAAGCTATGGTTTTTTTTACTACATCAATAATGAACGCACAGAAAGAGAAACTAAAAAAACCAATCAACCAAAAAAAAAAAAACAAACCCATTTTCCATTGCAACAAAAAAATTAAGATATCTAGGAATAAACTTAGCTAAGGAATTAAAAAACCTGTACTCTGAAAACTGCAGGACATTGAAAAAAAGAGATAGAGGGAGACATAAACAACTGAAAGAATATTTTGTGTTCATGGATTGGTAGAATCAACATAATTAAAATGTCCATAATACCCAAAGCAATCTATAGATTCAATGCTATCCCCATTAAAATATCAATGTCATATTTCATAGACTTAGAACAAATTCTCCAAAAATTAATATCGAATAAATAAAAAAAACTCCGAATAGACACAGCATTCCTGAGAGAGAAGAACAAAGTTGGAGGGATCACAATACCAGATATCAAGCTATATTACAAAGCCACTGTTCTCAAAACTGTCTGGTACTGACACAAAAACAGACATACAGACCAATGGAACAGAACAGAGAACCCACAAACTTATCCAAGTCATTATGCTCAATTAATATTTGACAAAGGAAGCAAGAGCATACAATGGAGTCAAGACAGTCTCTTCAAAAAATGGTGCTGAAAAAATTGGACAGATTCATACAAAAACATGAAAATTGGACAGATTCATGCAACAACAACAAACTAGGTCACCACTTTACACCATACATAAAAATAAACTCAAAATGGGTATAAGACTTAAATGTAAAATGGAAAACCATAAAAATCTTAGAAAAATTCATAGGCAGCAAAATATCAGACGTATGTCATAGCAATATCTTATTGATATAGCTCCTAGGTTACTGAAAACTAAGGAGAAAATAAAAAAATGGGACTACATCAAAATAAGCTTCTGCACAGCAAAAGAAAACAACAAGAAAGCCCACTGCATGGGAGAACATATTTGCCAATGTTATCTCAGATAAGGGTTTAATCTCCAACATTTATAGGGAACTCATACAATTTTTAAAAAAAGGAAGATAAACAGCTCAATCAAAAAATGCACAAAGGACCTAAATAGACACTTTTCAAAAGAGCACATTTAGAAGACCAAGAGAGATATGAAAACATGCTCAAAGTCACTAATCATCCAAGAGAAGCAAATCAAAACAATAATGAGGTACCATCTCACACCTGTCAGAATGGCTATCATCAACAAATCAACGAAGGACAAGTGCTGGCAAGGACGCAGAGAAAAAGGAACACTTTTGCGCTGCTGGTGAAACTGCAGACTGGTGTATCCACTATGGAAGACAGTATGGAGTTTCCTCAAAAAATTAAAAATGAAACTCCCATTTGACCCAGTAATCCCACTTCTGGGAATATATCCAAAGAAACCAGAAACACCAATCACAAAGGACATATGCATCCCTATGTTCATAACAGCACAGTTTACCATAGCTAAAATTTAGAAACAGCCTAAGTGTCCATCAGCAAATGAGTGCATTAAAAAACAGTGGTACATCTACACAATAAAATACTATGCTGCTGTCAAAAGAAGGAACTCTTACCATTTGCAACAGCATGGATGGAACTGGAGAGCATTATGCTAAGCTAAATAAGCCAATTGGAGAAAGGTAAGTATCACATGATCTCACTCATTTGTGGAATATGTTGGACAACATAAACTGATGAACAAAAACAGATCCAGAGACAAGAAGCATTGAACAGATGGTCTAACCTCAGAAGGAAGGTGTGAGTGTGGGTGGGGGATGAGGTGGTAAGAGAGCAACCAAAGGACTTGTATGCATGCATATAAGCAGAACCAATGGACACAGAAAATAGAGGTATCATGGCATGTGCTGGGGAGTGGGATTGCTTGGGGAGAAGTCAATGGGGAAAAGGAGACATATGTAATAATTTAAACAATAATATAAATTAAAAAAATTTTTCCAACTCTGGAGGACTATGGGTTCAAAACATTTTAAGATACACTTATAGACTACAGTTATGGGCTGAAGTTTCAACTCAGTTATAACAACAAAGAGAAAAAGTGAAAACAAAAATTACAACCTAAGATTACAAATCCCTCTATGAATTATCGATAACTTACATATAGCTAAATATTTAATGATGTCCAAAGTTCAAAGTTAAAGGCATTCAGTAAAAGATGTGTGGACTTTCCATCCAAAGAAATATTCTCCATTCTTATATATTATTTTGCAATTTAAATGGGATAAAAGTCAAGATAAATAAAACATTATTTCAATCTAACCAAATTTTAGCAAAAATAGTCAAAAGTAAGTAATAAATAGTTTAGGCTTTATGAACCATATGGTGTATTTGCAACTGCTTCATTCTATAGCATGAAATCAGCTATAGGTAAATTAAAAATGAATGAGTTTGGTGGTGCTCTGATAAAATTTGATGTATAGAAACAGGCAATAAGCTGGATTTGTCCAATGAGCCATAGTTTTCCTACCCCACCCCCTCCATACTACTGTTAAATTATATAGAGTTAAAATCAGACTCAAGGCACAGTTGTGTGTGTTGTTTTTTTTTTAAAAAAAAAACTTTGGGGTACCTATTTCTTTATTAAAAAACATTTTAATAGATTATCCTTTCATTTTTTTTTATAAAAAGTGATTTGGCTTCTTTGTCTATTGACAAATAATTCTAAATACTAGCTAAATTTTAGAGAAATGATTTTATAATTGGGAAATTGGAATGAATGATGCGTGCATGTGTTTTGAAGGGGGTTGGAGATTGACAGGTGACTTCTATAAATTGGCAGTCAGAAAGAAAGTAACAGAAAAGTATGTCACATTGTGGTATCTTATAAAATAGGTTGAAACTTATGGCATATTTTTGTCATTTTTAATCCTGTATGTGTGTACTTTTTCATTATTGCCAGGCTGGAATATTTAGTCTTCCTGAAATGCTGAATCTGGCACAAACTTCAAATACATTTTATGAGTAAGATTCTACTGTGCAAAAATATATTTCCTTTATACAGTAATAGCATTCCTTATGAACTGTTAATGAGCTGTCAATTTTCAATATATGCTAAAGAGCTAAAGCAGTCACCTGCTGCAACCTTTTGCAGCGAGGATTCAGAATCTGGAGAAGGGGCTGCAACATAAATGGATACACCAGATAAGAAATATAAATTTAGAAGGCATGGGGGAAGGCCAAGCGGAGGCTTCATTCTAGTGGTGAAGCTCTCTGAATGTCTGGACCCACGCCTTTTTATTTACTAGAATATACATTTGCCCTTTAACAAACCAAACACACATATCAAAAGTGGTAAACAATAAAAGATTATCAGGTTATGAGATTGCCTTCAGCCACTAATGTCTCAAGAGAAAAATCAGTGCATAGCTTTTAGCCCTTGCCAAAGCCCAAGGTCCATCAGACTTCTGATGGACTTCTCGCATTTACATGTTAACTACTTTTTGGTCTTTGCCTCCAGCAGTCACTGAAATATGTTTTATCCCCCCAACATCATGGTCAAATAAATTATTCCAAGATTTATATTACTCTTAAATGATACTGACTTTTGGCATCATTTCTAAATTGCTGGTTTTTGAAGATCAACTTGTGATCATAAATATTTTCAGTGCAAAGTGTGATTACTTCTTATGATTTATTATTTAAAGTATTATTAAATAGTATTTATTAGGAAACTACTTTCTATCAGCCATTGTATTCCCCAAAAAATACAATCTATGGGAGAATATGCTGAGATATACAATTATTCTATATAATAAAACTCTAATATGCAAATTGACCAAATGGCAGAACAACCAGTTGCTATGAAATGCACTGACCACCAGGGGGGCAGACGCTCAATGCAGGAGCTTCCCCCTGGTGGTCAATACAGTCCCACAGGAGGAGCGCTATTCAGCCAGAAGCCAGATTCATGGCTGGCGAGTGCATCGGTGGTAGCAGGAGCCTCTCTGGCCTCTGCTGCAGGTGAGTGGTAAAGAGCGAGGGGTCCTGGACTGTGAGAACCCCAGCCTGCAAAAGGGATGTCTGACTTCTGGCTTAGGTCTGATCCTAAGCTGGCAGGTGGACAACCCCAAGAAGTCTGGACTGTGAGAGGGACACTCCCTCCCCCTGCCTTTCAGTGTATGAATGTCATGCACTGGGCCTGTAGTTTTAATAATAATAAATAATAATGTGGTAACACTTGGGGTGATAGGTAAATCTATCTTTAGTAAACTACCCTGACTTACCTTAGGCATGCATAGAAAACTGAAACAAATCTACTGTTATTTATTTTTTTCTAATTCAGATTTGCAAATAAAACACAAATCTTGCTTGTTGGTTGTTGTTGTTTTAATATTATTTATTTAATGTGGCAAAACCACATGATCACTCTCTAGTTTATATAAATGATGAAAGGAAGAGCATGAAAAGGAAGGCAAGTCTCTTCAAAGGAGCTGCTAATTCTTGAAATGGAGCTATGCGCTACTCTCCCAGAGAGAGAGTAAAATTGTGGTTGACCGAAACATTCTTCCAATATATAAAAGTTGAAACTTTTAAAAGTAGCGCAAGAAGCAGGGGAGAAACTATAGTTTTCCAGTGAGTGGGCTTGCCAGTAAGTCCTGTTGCATTTCTGCAACAGGCCTGCATGTATAGGTAGATTTTCCTGAAACTCAAATCAAGAAGACACAAGTTTGGCCTGACTGGTGCAGCTCAGTGGTTGAGCATCAGCCCGTGACCCGGGAGGTCATAGTTTGATTCTGTGATGAGCAGGTTGAGTTTCAGGCTTAATCCCCAGTAGGGAGAGTGTGGGAGGCAGTTGATCAATGTTTCTCTCTCACTAATGATTCTATCTCTCTACTCCCCTCTTTAAAAACAATATATATATATATATTTAAAGAAGACACAAGATTTAAACTGTTTTTCCAATATCCCCTTTAAGATATTTAGAACCCCCACCCTTTTATGTAGCTAACCAAGAGGTGAAGCCACCTTAGAGGAGACACAATGGGGCAGGAGTATAGCCTCACAAGACTCCTACACAAGCCCTTGCATGACCATTCCCTTAAGTATTAGGCCCTCAGGAGACTGAGGTTCTGGTTGGCATCAAGTGATCTTAGGAAAAAAGCCCGGGGTCTGTTGATCATAGAGAATATATGACAAACTCGAGTTTTGGACAAACTAGAGATGACATCTAGGCCTCAGTTGTGTTTCAGCTCCAGACTTAGAAATGCAGCAAAATAAGATGAAACAACAACACGGCTGACATCAGGACCAGCTGTGATGACTAATGACCCTACCAATCAGCAGAGACCATGACCCTGAAGGGGCATGTCTGGAAAGGCTGATGAATATTCTATTGAGATCCTCCCTGTGACCTCTCCTAAAATCCCCACCTCTAGAAATCAGATAAAAACCCCCAAGACGGACCCCGGTACCTGCTCTCTCTCTCTCTCTCTCTCTCTCTCTCTCTGGCACCTTTCCCCATCCCCTTCTTTCCCAGGTGGCTTATTCTCTGTGGAGCACACCCATGCCTTTCCTTCCCCCTGTCTTCCCCCAGGCTCATACCTTTGCTTTCTTTCTCCTAAGCTCCAAGGGCCCTTTGTTTGCCTCTGTAACTTGTTTCCTTAGTCTACATAGCCCAGCTGGCTCACCTGTTTTACCTTGTGACTTTCTAAATAATGTTTTGCTTGTTTTGAGTGCTTGTCTCTGAATTATTTCTTAGCCAAACTCAAGGACTGAGGTCTAACTTTCCTGTTACCATCTGGTGTCATTTGCTGTTAGCAAAGCTACAGAAGTAGATAACTCAGAGAATATCAAAGATAAGAAAGCCTGAAGATTAACTCCCAATCTAAGTTGCAAAGCAAAAAATGAAATACACCCCATGAGGTATAGTTATAGATGAACCAAATATGGGATTTGACATCCAAGAAACTGGCAGTATAATAACATAAGCGATACTTTCAAATATGCATATTAATGTGTTCACAGAGATAAATTTAAAATAGCATTAATAAAACAAGAATAGTGCATTTTGAAAAAGCACATAAATTTGAAAAAGAATAAAATAGCAATCCTTATAAAATTCTAGCAATTGAAATACATATTAGACATTGATGGGGTAACTGTAGACAAAATAGAAAAGAAACTACCCAAAGGTGGCTAAGAGCTAACATATGTGACCAAGTTACTTAAAGAAGTTTTTTTCAGTTCCAATATAAGTCTTAGAAGTTTTTAAAATTCCAATGTAAGTCTTAGAAGTTAAATGTAAATACAGATACAGTTCCTGGCACACAAATGTACAAGAATTATAGGTGTTATTATTATGTGTTATTAATACCAAAATGTGCTGCAAAAGAAAAAAGGTTGATAATGAAAGAGAATAAGAAGGTCCTGCATTAACCTATAATGAGTTCCATTAAGACACAATAGATAAAAATATGGGCAAGACAATATTTGAAGTAATTATGGCTGGTAATTTTTCAGAATGAATGATATATATTCTAAGATTGAAGAAACACTAAATTAGACAAATTATAGTGTTATTATAGAATATCAAAGAGAAAGAGAAAAAAGATGCTCTAAGGTACAGGGATACTAAGTTCAAAAAAATTATAACAGAGTTCACATCTGCTTTTTGAATGCAAAAGGGCAGTGAGATTTTTTTTAATTTATGAAAAAAAAAGAAAATTAAACTACATTTTTTCTATTGTGTTTTAAATTTTTGCTTGTTTATTTCCTCAGACTCATAAAAGTGTCTGATTTTTAATCTGCTAGGCCAATTTTTATACTTTTCACTTCCCGGAGGAAAGAATTTCAGCCTTGGCTTAGTTATTTTGTCTGTTTTGTAATTCCATTATTTGAGATTTCTATGGATCTTTTCCTGTCATTTATTGTTTCTGCTAGTTTCTCTTCAGTCTGTCTTATCTATTCAGTTATTTGAAAAATTATATATAGGGAAAAAAATAACTCCAGGATTTTATCTTCTCTATTAGATGCTTTTCATTTGTTCCTTCCCAGGTGCTTAGAGGCACTAGCGACTCTGGATCAACTCAACAGTGTGTTTGTGTGTAGTTTACCTGGAGAAAGCGCGATTTATACTTATTTTCCTCTGTTCTCTCTTGGTTTAGTATTTGCACAATTTTAGTTTTTTAAAACTAAATAATTATAAATAAATGTTACATTAGAATAAGCCAAGATGGTTTGGATAAACCTCTGCTTTTACTGATGCTCCATAAGGTTTTAAATACTGAGCCATTTAGGCAGATTCTCCTAAGAGTGCAGTAGAGTCCAATGCGAGTGACATGTTCCCATTCCTAAAATCTTTGTTGGAAGCACAGAAGGAGGCTTAGGAACGATCTAGTTCGATGCTACATGTATCTATAACTGGCAACAGCCGAGCTAAGTTAAATGTGAATCCAACGACTGTTTGATCCTATAAGTTGCTAAATTATAAATTACATAAGTAGAATTCACAGCCTTGCTGGGACACTTGCAAAATCTGGGGACACTGAGCAGAAAGCATTGGGTCTGTGATAGGAGAAAGGGTTGTCACATGTGAAATGGAAACATGTGAGATGGAGATGGGCTTGGATGCACTGAGGCTCCTTGAAAGTTGGACCAGCTGTTCCTTCTTTTTCCATTTTGTCTGTTAATGGTTTTCCTGAGCATCTCACCTGTGGAAGTTCCCAGGAAGGTGGAGCCAATTAAATTCAGACCTCACTCATGACAGATCTCAGTCTCACAAATTTTTAATTAAAGTCGTTTCCCAGCACAGGTGACATTGCACGCTCTCGCTCGGATGTACGCACATCAACTCTCCCTCTCTGCTGTGATGGAGGCCTCAGAGTTCTTGATCATCTGACGCTACAACAGGATATGTCGTTGACCCACTGGAGTGACAAGCTGCAATGTGCCAAAGCAAAGGACAAACCAGATGCCTGATACACATATGTGCCAACGTATGGGACAAAAATCCTACAAAAATAAAATGGCTTATTTCGTCAGTGAAATTTCTGAGGGCCTGTTGCTTGTTGAGATAGCTCTTGCACAATGTAAGAAGAAAAAATATGACACTTTGCATAATCCCCTTTTATATGTGAATTGTGATAGTCTGTTTAGTTGGTGTCATCGAAGGCTGCTTTGTTGACAGAGACCTACATTTATAAAAGTTTCTCTAGGCTGCAGGGCAAGGAATTCTGCAACTTGAGAACTTGGAACCATGACATTAAGACCAGAGAACCAGTGCAGAGTGGTGTGCCTTCCTTACAGATGTTATGCGTTGAGCCAGTATAAAATGATAATAATGACTCCTTAGTATATTTTTTGTCTGGGGGATCCCATACACTCCTGCATTATTCAGCAAATGACCATTTTTAGTGTGTATTTGAGTACATATGTAAAGATACTAATTAAAATCCTAATATATAAAAAGTTGGGGGCTATCACGACCAAAACAACTGGATGGATGACCGAACAGCAGGCTGCATGGGTGAACCAGGCCTGCAGGCAGATTTGATTAGGAGTGATTAGGCTGGCATGGGGGGTTGAGGAGCAATTAGGTGCAATCAGGCAGCCAGGCATGTGAGCAGTTAAAAGCCAACAGTCCTGGATTGTGAGAGGAATGTCCAACTGCCAGTTTAGGCCTGATCTCCAGGATAGGGCCTAAACTGGCAGTCAGACAACCTCCGAGGGGTCCTGGATTAGAGAGGGTGCAGGCTGGGCTCAGGGGATCACTCCCTGTGCATGAATTTTGTGCACCAGACCTCTAGTTTATTAACAATATTCAATTTGAAACATCCAAAATATATAAAGTAGCTACATCACTGTAGTATAGAATTATAATCTAGAATACTTGTAATTCATATATCTTTATCTATCTTTCTATCACCAAATTTTATTGAATCACATAGGATGATAGTTCTGAATTTTAGGCAAAACATGCCACATAACAATATTCAATATAGAATGACATCACTTTTATTGAGTACCTGGCAGATATTAGATATTCAATAATATTTACCTAATGGATCAATAAACCATCAAAATTTTTATTGTACGAAAACAATCAAAAGATAGATCCTTATTCAAATATAAATTTTCCTCACTGTCACCCTAGTTTTCCTTTTCTAGAGAACAAATTTTGGTGTGTGTATGCATTTTTTAAAATTTGAGAGCATATTTTCTGTCTTATGTTCCTCACATCATATTTGCTTTTTCCACCCACTGCAATCTGGTTTTCACTTCTATATTCCACTGAAATGTGCTGAAAAAGATGTAGAATGATCTTTCAGTGACTGCATCCAAGGCGTTCTTAGCAGTCTCCACAAATGCTGCCTGTTCCGTTTCTCCCTGTGGCTTCCTCCCAGCCTCTCCCTTTGTCTTTCAGACAGCACCGCATGTTTGTTTTCTCACCTCCAAGACCATCTCGGCTCCAACTTTTGTGTTTTTTCTTTTTTCTTAATGTTGGTAACTTTCTTCTTGTCTTCCTCCAAGGTTTTATCCAGGCATCCTCAAACTACGGCCTGCGGGCCACATGCGGGTGTTTTTGCCATCGACGCCTGTCCTGCTTAAAATAAGATATGTGCAGTGTGCTAGGAATTTGCTCACAGTTTTTTTTAAAACTATAGTCTGGCCCTCCAACAGTCTGAGGGACAGTGAACTGGCCTCCTGTTTAAAAAGTTTGAGGGCCCCTGGTTATCACTCCTATAGCCACCATTTCAAACACTGGGTGATCAAATTACACTCAGTGGTGGGCTCACTCTCCAGAGTTCTGATCTAATCTATTCACTTCATTATCTTTCTCCCTTCCCCTAATTTGGTTCCATCTTTTACATTTATGTATTTATTTTTTGGTACTGTAAGAGTATATGTTATTTTATTTTTTAATTTTTATAATTTAATATTTTTTTAAATTATAGTGGACATACAATGTTATATAGTATCAGTTGTATGGCTTAGTGATTAGACATTTATTTAACTCACAAAGTGATCACCCTGATAAGTTCAGGACACATCTGACATCATACATAGTTTTTATGGTACATCTTCTGCATTCCTAATCTTAGTTCATGATAACTTCTTCCCCTCACATGCCAATCAGAAACAAAAACTAATATCACTCTCACTTTCTCTCTAATATCACACAAAGCATTTTTATTTCACTTCATTATCATGTTTCCTTTTCTCTCCTCTTCTCCATTGGCACCATTGCTCCCTTACGTTTAAATCCCGTCATCAATAGCTGGGGAACTAATATGCATATATTCATAGCCCATGGACACAGACAATGTGGTGAAGGCCTGGGGGAGGGCATAGGGGATGGAGGGGTTCAATGGGGGAACACAGGGAACACCTGCAGTACTTCGACAATAAAGATAAAGTTAAAAAAAAATAAAGCCTGTAGTACTTTCTCTGGATTATTGCAATAGCCTCCTGATTAGAAGAGTCATCTTCTATTTGACATTCCTTGACATTAATCTGAGAATGCTGTTAACTGATTTTTAAAAAGGCTAAATTTTTTTTTTAAAGAATTCACAAGAATCTGTCTACCTTCCCAGCTTTAACTTCACAATGCTCTTTTTCAAACCACTTATGGTATTTCTCATACAAAATTATTTTTACACTGCCCTGTCTCTCTACGCTAAACTATCTGCTAAAAAACAAACAAACAAACAAACAGTAACCTACACTGTTCCTTCTCTACATTATCTTTATAGTGGCACTTTTCCAATCACGGGAAATTGTTTTTTCATATTATTTTATACTAGAGGTCCAGTGCACAAAAATTTGTGCACTCGGGGGGTCCCTCTGCCAGTCCTGTGCCCTCTCACAGTCTGGGACCCCTCGGTGGATGTCCACCTGCTGCTTAGGCCCACTCCCCAGGGAAGCCTAAGCTGGCAGTCAGACATCCCTCTGGCAGTCTGGGAGCCCTCAGGGGCTATCCACTTGCCAGCTGGGAGCAGGCCTAAGCTGCAGTCAGACATCCTTAGCACTGCTGAGGAGGCAGGAGAGACTCCCACCACCACCGCTATACTGGCAGCCATCATCCTGACTTGTGGTTGAGCAGAGCTCCCCCTATGGGAGAGCACTGACCACTAAGGGCAGCTCCTGCATTGAGCATCTGCCCCCTGGTGGTCAGTGTGTGTCATAGTAACCAGTTATTCCCAGTGGTTCTGTTGTTAGAGTCAATTTGCATATTACCCTTTTATTATGCAGAATGTGCTTATTTTTGTTGATGTTAGGAGTTGAATACTTCCTCATGATATTTAAAAGTCATCTTAGCTTCCCAGGAAAAATATCCCTAAACCACATACAGATTAAATTTTTAGGCTGTTTTCTCATCCATAATAACATATTAGTTTATCTCAAGAAGTGATCTTATGTTCTTCCTTGTGCCTCTTTACCTGTTTTTTGTTTGTTCATTAGTTTGTTTTGATGAAGTGAATTACCCAGCAAAGCTGTCATTCAGAATTGAAGGTCTGATGAAGAGCTTCACAGATAAGAAAAAGCTAGAGTTCATCACCACCAAACCAGTATTATATGAAATGCTGAAAAGTATCCTTTGAGAAGAGGAAGAAGAAGAAAAAGGTAAAGATAAAAATTATGAACAACAAATACATATCTATCAACAAGTGAATCTAAAAATCAAGTGAATAAAAAATCTGATGGATGGAATAAACTGGTGAGTAGAATGGAATCAGGGGCATAGAAAGGGAGGGACTGACAATTCTCAGGGGGAAAGGGATGTGGGAGGTGCGGGAAGAGACTGGACAAAAATCGTACACCTATGGATGAGGACAGTGGGGAGAGGAGGTAAGCGCAGAGGATGGGGTGGGAACCAGGAGGAGGGGAGCTGTGGGGGTAAAAGAAGAACAACTGTAATAATATGAACAATAAAAGATTTAATTTAAAAAAGGGATTCAACTTTAAATTAGTATCCTTTCCTCCTGAAACTTATTTATATTAGAAATTCTGTGTTACTGAAGCCAGAAGATTATAAAAGCCTAGAAATGAAAATGATCAACTATTTCCTCTTTGATATACAAATATACATACACCAAGAACCTAACACACACACACACACACACACTCAAACTATATGGTTTAGGATTTGTTATATATGGTTTACTATATGGTTTAGGATTTGTTATAAAACTATATGGTTTAGGATTTGTTATAAAACTGAAAAGAGAAAATAACATCAAATGTTGTGCTTAGTGGAAATAAAACAAAACAACCTATTAAAGATCATCTTAAAGTATCCTGTAAGGAGTCTGTTTCTTATTTATCAACATTTCAAATTAGGAACTCAAATAAGCTCTCTCCCTCCTAGTCTATATGCATAGCGAGCCTAGAAAGAATTTTGTAAATCCTAAATTTTATAGAGACATAATAAAATTTATTGAAGATGACTGAAAACACCCTAAAATTATCTATCCTATATCATAAAAGGCAAATATCTAAATAGACCGAACAATGGAACAACTGAGCAACTGAACAACTCGTTGCTATGATATGTGCTGACCACCAGGGGGCACACACGGAACATGGAAAGCATTGGCAACAGGTGGCGGAACGCAGAATATGGCAGGTGTTGACCACAGCGGAATGGTGGAGCAAGTGAGCAGGAGCACCAGACCAAGGTAGGGCACTGGTTGCTGTCATTGGGGTGAGCCTCTGGTGTTTACTGAAAATTCTTTGCTCCTGCATACTGTGGTCCCGCCTGGTGCTCACACCCGCTGCCAATGCCTGGCGCTGGCCCCAAATGTTCAGCTTTGTCAGTGGGTGTGCATGGCAGCTGCCAGCCCTGTTCGCTCCTGAGGGTTTCTCTACCTCTTCCTGCTCCTGAGAGGCAACTGGGGCAGCAGCCACCACTTACATCCACTGATGTGTGCCAGTTCCGCTTGCACCCACTCTTGGCACCAGTCCCAATTGCTCCACACTGTTAGCTGGTGTGAGTGGGGCCTGTGCCATCAGCCCATGCTGTAGGCAGAGAGGGGACCAGGGGCCACAGTGGGAAGGGCCAAGTGGTGGCTTGGAGGATGGGCTGAGACCCACCCCTGAGCCCACAGCAGCCTCATGGCCCACAGTTCCTTTCAAGATTCAGGAATTCGTGCACTGGACCCCTAGTTTTATTATATAAACTTGTGAGGTTAAAAGTCTCTAGAGCCCTAGCCGATTTGGCTCAGTGGATAGAGTGTTGGCCTGCAGACTCAAGGGTCCCAGGTTCGATTCCGGTCAAGGGTATGTACTTTGGTTGCAGGCACATCTCCAGTGGGGGGTGTGCAGGAGGCAGCTGATTGATGTTTCTCTCTCATCTCTCATCGATGTTTCTAACTCTCTATCCCTCTCTCTTCCTCTCTGTGAAAAAAGTCAATAAAATATATATTTAAAAAAAAGTCTCTAGAAGATGACAGCTTAAAGTTAAATTATAGTATTCTCTACTGAACTTAATAAAACTTTCACAGAATGTCAAGATATTTGGACACATTCAAAAACAAGGTTAATGTGGCCTCATTTCTAAACAGAAGACAAAGAATAGGATGCTGTGCCACCACAAAAATAATCCCGTATGCTCCTTTCTCTTGGCTCACTAAGTGGTGCCATACATTACAGAAGACACATGCAGTACTTCTATTTCTTTTATCTTCTTGATAAAATGATGAACGCCAGTCATAAAATTGCCCCTCCTTCCTGAGAGTGCCCAATCCAGATCACACCCTCCTTTCCTGAAACCCTCCCTCACTCACCAGGACAATCTCAAACACTATAGCAGCCTTTTACAGGTCCTTCTTACTGAGAATCTCTAAAATTTCCCCCAGTGTGGTGTTCCTGACGAAGCAATGCATAAACCCATATGATTAGGTGATAGGCAGGTTCTAGGTGTTTTGATTCACTGTGATTAATCAATAACTATATAATGTAGTATGATGTAACTATCTAGATTTATTTTAAAATATTAAATATTAATATTAAGTATTTCTAGTGATAAAATCTAGCCACTTTGTTGGCATTAAAATCACCTGGGAATTATAATTTGTATTGGGTGAGGCTTAATTGTGGTCACTTTTGAATTTTTTTTAGGTAATACTGATGTATAGAAAACACCAATTACCTGGTTTAAAGACAATGGTCCTAGCTTGGTTTATATCATTACTCTTCCAGGAGTTGCCTTCCAGTTCTGTACATCCCATGGCAACTTGCACTGGGATGTAAGGTTCTTGCTGTCAGGTTTCCTCACTAAAGGCACAAAGCTTTCTCGGTGCAATTGCCGAAAAGCTTTCGAAGGAGTCTTTGCACACTGTGTCTCTATCAGATGGTTTCTATAGAAAGCTTGGCTTCCCTTCAATATTGTCCTTAACATTCCGAAGGCAAACTTGAATAGAATGACAAATTGTGTCTTCCTGTTCATCTGTCTATTCGCTGCTGGCTGCACTATTTCTGGTCCCCTCAGCGTTCCTTGTGCCCTCTAGGCATAGGAGGAGCACTCTCACCACAATTTGTGTGAAGAGCAATTTACTGAAAGTATTTTTCTTCCTGTTTGGGCCCATTTAACTCTCCTATGTTCAGTCATTAAACATCTCCCAGTCCCAGTAATCTGGAGACCTAGCTGCGTAATGAGCTGGTGCCTGATGAATTTCACTCTGTGGATGCTCTTCGGTTTGCCGTTACTGTCTGTGCTACAGCAGCTTCAGACTTTGACTTTCATGAACCAATACAATCTCATGGGAGTCGGGGGTCAGGGGATAGGGAACTGACAGTTTCCTACTTTTTTAAAATATAAGTAGGCTTTTCATTAAAACATACTCTATTTTTTCTCTTTCCCTGTCCCACTCCAGCTTGTAATATTTTACCCAAAATTAAGTTATTAAGTATAGAATCCACATATATGTTTGTTACTAGAACAAATTCCAGCTATAAACATTAAACATATGTATGGAAAATGATCTCATTAATGGAACTAAAACCACATACACACACTGTCACAACTCTTTCTATACTTGGAGTAATCTTCTGGCAAAATTTAAACCAGGGCTCAGCTCTTCTGACTTTTTGTTTGTGTGTTTGTTTTTTTATTCGAGATATATTTTTTTCAGTCACTGTCACTCCTGTTTTCATTGGACACTCCTTAGGAAAGTACAGCAATCAGATATTCTTTCTTATATTTACCTCAACATAAATCACATACATAGTCCTCAAGGTTGTATAAATAGGTTGAAATGACATAGTTTTAAAAATCAAAGTTTGCATATGTGTGTTTATATGGGAAAAATGAAATCTCAAGCATTTTTACTCTCTACACAACTCATTGTAGATGGACAGTATCTAATATAATAAAAGAGTAATATGCAAATTGACCATTACCTGAGACACCTAAGCCACGCCCACCAGCCAATCAGAGTGGCTGTATGCAAATTAACCCAGCCAAGATGGAGGCCAGCAGCTACGAAGCTAGAGCAAACCAGAGGCTTCTGTTGCAACTGCCTGCCTAGGCTGGCTGAGCCTCTGCTCACGGCCACGCCCACCAGCCAATCAGAGCGGCTGTATGCAAATTAACCCAGCCAAGATGGAGACTGGCAGGGCGGCTCTGCACTGGGAGCCTCCACAGCCTGCATAGCTGTGCCAGGTGTATCAGCTCAGTGGGGGGGGGTCCGGCCTGGGACCTCCTCTGGGCATCCAGGAGCACCCATCCCGGCTTCACTGCCTGGCTCCGCCCCCCAGGGGCCTCCTCGGGGCATACGGGAGCAGCTGTCCTGGGTCAGCTGCCTGGCTTTGCCCCCTGGGAGCCTCTGTGGGGTGTCCAAGAACGCCTGTTCTGGGTCAGCTGCCTGGCTCTGCCTCGGGGGCCTCCTCGGGGGCATGCGGGAGCACCGGTCCAGGGTCCGCTACCTTCATCCACCCCCCAGGGGCCTCCACAGGGCGTGCGGGAGCGTTAGCTGCACAGTGTGGAGAATCCAAAGCCAGTGTGCTGCCCGGCTCCACCCCTGGTGTGTTTGCTCAGCAGCAGGGCCCCACTGAGGGATCCTGCACCAGCGTCTGCCCCTGGCTTGCCACCCAGCTCTGCGCCAGGTGTGTCCCCTCAGTGGTGTGGGCCCACCAGGCATGTGCGATCGTGGGCCCTCCAGTGGGAAACGTCCTGGCCTGCACTCACCAGCCCTCCCACCCCCCAGTGCACGAACCCTGAAGGGGCTGTGGGCAGCCTGAAAATGGCCCGCAGGCCCTCACCCAGGCTGGCCAGGCATGCCAGCAGGTGGACATCCCCGCTGAGGTGTCCCAGACTGCAAGAGGGCACAGGCCCGGGTGAGGGACCCCCACCCCCTGAGTGCACAAATTTTTGTGCACCGGGCCCCTAGTATATAATAAAAGTGAATGCAAAATGATTTGTATTTCTAAAACCATAGGAGACTATCATTGCACTTTAAACAAATAGCCAAAAAATTCATAAAATATTGCTCAATATCCTATTAGGTATCAAATTCCATTGAAATATTTTAATCACACCAGAATGATTTTAAAGGATCAAAGTAGCAAAACAAAACATACACACACACACACAATTCTAACATAATAACTCACCAAATATATAAAAAATCCTTAAAAACACTTTACTTAGCATATTGTGAAAACCATGTGGGCCACGCTAGAGCAAAATCACTTTTTTTGGTTACATAGTGGATAAACATGAAAATGTGAGGGAGAAAATCAATGAAATAATTCTATCTAGTAGTCATGCAGAGCTTTTAATCTTCAGAGGCTTCTAATAAGTCTAAAAGCTGTTAAATCTAGATTGTTCACAAGAAAATGAGAACTTTCAATGAAAAAAAGAATGTGAAATGACTAGACTATAAAATCTTCAGGGTTTTTTTTTTGCATAGCAGCAGGATAGAAGAAAGATTCTGTGAGTCATTGGAATTCCAAGTAGTACTCTTTTAAACTTAGAAGGGTGTAATTTAATAAGCATGGTGCTGTCATTCAAAAAAATGCCAATGCAAATTATATAAGTAAAGGATTTTTCTCACTCATGTCAAGTCGCATATCCATGCCTAAGGACAGTGTATTTATAGACTAATCTTGACAAATATATTTGCAGGGATTACTCATAGGGAAAGAGGTAATAAACTCGACCTATGCAATTTAAGAAGGGGCAAACGAAGAAGTGAGTGAGGAAGAACTTTTTTCTAGATTGAGTAAACCCTACTGATGGTGAGTTTTCAAAGATAAGAATAAACATGTGAACACCACACCCTGCCTGGATGGCCCAAATGGACTGGAGCATTGTCCCATACAAGAAAAGGTTGTGGGTTCCATTCCCAGCGAGGGTACATACCTAGGCTGGGCGTTCAAGCCCCAGTGGGGGTTTATGTGGGAGGCAAGTGATCAATGTTTCTTTCTCTCTCTGTGTGTCTAAAAATTCAGTTAAAAAACCCCACATATCCTAAGGTGAGGATTAAAAGAATTGAAAACAGTAATTCTCTGTTATGTGGAGCTAAAGTCTTAACGAAAATTGCTTAATAAGTGCTATTATTGCTATTATTTGTAGGGCAGAGATAGTAGTAAGAATAGTACTAGTGGAAGTAGTAAGTCATGGACGTATGGCCGACTTAAACAGGCTGAATGTAAGGAAAGGACATAGCACGCAGCACTTCTGTTCCTGCTAGCTGGCATATCATTGTGGCCGTAAAAAATGCAGACACCTAGAACACAAATAAACAGGCAGTCATTTTTAGTTGTTACTCTTTAAAGGGTTTTCTGTGAAACTGGAAAATAAATGATGATAAATGGATGTCATGAATTTTCTTTTCCTCATATTTCTCTGTATTTCTTTGCTTATTTTCTAATGCCCAAATTTATTTTCTTCTTTGCCATTATTAACTTTCACTCTACTTTTCTTTTTTAGTATTTTAAACTCTGTTTCTGTTTAACTACTTATTTTCCTCCTTGTATTTATTATTCATTTGTATTATTCATTTGTATTATTCATAGATAAAATACACTATCTAAAATTCCTAGCACTTTATTTAAGAGGAACTGATTTCAATTATGAGCATGTAGCCTAGAGAACAACGTATTGAAGTACAATGCATAATCTGTACAGAAGATTGCCCAAGATTTGACAAAGTTTGGGATTCTGCATCTCCACAGCTCATACTCCTATAAAGGCATCAGGTGCAAAATGAGATATTCACGAATCTAATTATTTCATTCTCATTAGGAAAACAAGATAACTAATAATATTTTGAAGTGCAAGTGAGCATGATTTGCCTCCAATAAGCATAGTTTTATTGTGAATCTTAGTTCTGTTATTTCATAGAAATTTTACCTCAGAGAGTTTTCTTAATCTCTCTGAACTTAAAAAATATTATCTATAAAACTGGGAATATGATATTTCCCTATTCACCACTTAAAATTGTTTTGGAAGATAGGAGAGGTAATGCATGGGAAAGTACTCTATAACCTGTAAACTACTCTACCAATACACAAAGTAGGTAAAAAAATGAAATTGTAAGAAATTCTTTGGTGTTCTATATATGTTTTCAAGATAAGTATGAAGTAATATATTACTCTAATGGCAAAATATCTTGCTGGACTCATGATTTTTAAAGCTGTGTCAATTCTACATTCAATAAAGTGAAGAGTTTTGAACTAATGAATAGCATTCTATTGGCCTTTTGGTGTATTTTATTTAATGTAAAGTTTTCGCTTACCATCATTGAATTTGTTTTAGAATTAAGAATCTATCTTTTTGATAGCAGATATTTTGAAAGTTCAACATATATATATACACACACACACTATATATATAATTATATATACACACATATGTATATACACACACGCATACACAATTTATACAATATCTTCTTAATAATAAAACTAAATATGTAAATGTATATAGGTGCACTGGAAAATGCATTATTAGTATGTAGTTTTATTCTCGTTGTTCAGTAGTAGTAATGGGTTGAAAAAGCGCCATTCATGTTGGTGTTACCCAATCCTTTACCCATTTGCAAGGAGACAAACCAGTCTGTGGATTGAAACGGAACTTTTCTCTTTTTGATGCTAGTTGTTTTGTTCATGCATTGAAATAGTGAACTTTGATGCACAAAGTTCCTTGTGTTATGATAAACAAGAGAAGTAAATGACCACTTTGCGATTGTGAATGAGGGATTTATATACATATATAGGTAATATTGTATAATATTATATACACAAATATGGTAGTTTTTCAAAATTGCAGCCTTTTCCACGTTGGCTGTCCCCCTCCCATCCTTTGGAAGGTCGCACAATTGCAATCTTCATTGTCTCCTTCTCAGCTGCTCTTCTCATTATCCTTTGCTGTCTCCTTAGAACATACAATGCAGTGATGGCCTCTCCATTCATGAGAAAGATATAAAACAATGCTAGTCAATGACATCTAGAAGGAAAGGCAATTGCACAGATTTTTTAAAAAAATTAAAATTGTCAAAATTAAACCTTGTTTCTACTAGTTTTGTACAGGAAACCTTTCCATTGCTTGACCTTGAAAATCCTTGATATGCCCCTCGAGAAAGTCCTAACCTTCTTTTCCATACTACTAATACTAAGTGACAAGGATAATAGTTATATTATTATCAGGATGTTCAGCTCAATAGAGCACCAGTTCCAGACCAGTGTAATTTTCTTTATAAATCTACTCATTTATGTGGGTATGTATAATGGCTTTCTTCCAAGGAATACAAACTCCCACATTTAACTCCTCATTTATTTCCAAAACGTGTTTTGAAAATTATGTCATGACCAGAAGTGAAAGCAAAAATAGGAAGTTATTTATCAGCTAAGTGAAATGTATTGTTTTGACGTGCTGGTGTCTGCAGCCACCAGATTACCTTTCTGTGCTAAGAATAAAAGAAGCATTGCGATGTATTTGTCCTCTAAGCTGTTATTGCTGATTTTTGCATTACTACACAATTATATATTTTAAATGTTGCCCATTAAATATATGATGGTCATAAGGAATAACACAATACTAGTAATCTCTGTAAGATTAAAAATGCTATTTGGATATTTGAATACAGGTAAGCAATTTGGTGATGCTCCTGTTACTGCTGCTGGTTTAAAATTATATAATACAGAGCCATTATTACACAAAACCATTAAGTTTTCACAAAATGTATGCCTCTTAATAATATTTAATGTCTTCAATATATTAATGATGAGTCTTTAGAGGACTGATCAAGGACAATGTGGGTAGAAGAGTTTTATCTGACAAGGAGGTTTTGAATTATTTTCTTTCTGCATTCAATAAAAAATAGATTAAGCTACTGAGCTTCCAGAAGTTTTCATATAGAATTGAAATAAGTTCCCAGCTCCCTCCCAGATCTTTTTGTGGTCAGTAGAGTTTCCCCTGCTAATATATCTAGATATTGGCTGATATCTGCCAGGAGGGTAGTTAAACTCCTGGAGCAGCTTCTCAGTGGGGCTATGATTTTTAAGTTACTGTGTAATGGAGTGTGTTACCATTTACCATATGATGAGATAGCCTGTCTGTCAGCCAGGGAGCTATTTAAAGTTATATATAGGTCAAATGAGCCAAAGAGAGCAAAGGAAGATCAAGAATATTGAATATCTCAAAAACAGAATGATCAAAATATTTTAGGAATCAGTGTTTGTATTTAATTGACTGATTAAAAGGGATTGTAAATCATTAAATGCCTCAAGAAAAATGTATTTCAAGGTCAGGCATTTTCCCTCTTGAATCAACCATCTGGTGTACAGATCCTATTTCTACAAATGGTTTGATATATTACTATTCCTACTTACTAGTAAAAGGTGTCTTAACATTTCCAGTTCCACTTCTGGGATCAAATTATGTTTTCTTCTCATTAAGAATCACTAACTGCTGTTTTCTGAGTTATTTTTTTGTAGCTAAAACTATAAGTCATTTACCATTTGCT
>PVJC01016866.1:0-33198 GCA_004026665.1 Murina feae | reverse complement strand
TAGGCAAGCTTGGGAGGCAGGCAGCACCCAGCCCTGGCCACAGCTCAAAAAAGAGAACAACATGCAGGGGAGGGCAAGAGTCTGAGAGATCAACATAGAGGGGGTGCCTGCTCCAAGCCTTGATGGTGTGCCTGGGGGCAGGCCCCCAGCAGGTAGACACACACAGGAGGACTGCTCCGAGCCTCAGATGTGGCTGGGGACAGGTCCCCAGTGGTGACACACACACACACATACACACACAAGGCGCCTGGAAGACTGGGGCCATCATAGGACATCCACTGAGGAGTCCCAGACTGTGAGAGGGCACAGGCTGGGCTGAGGGACTCCCTCCACCCCGAGTGCACAAATTTTTGTGCACCGGGCCCCTAGTCTATCTAATAAAAGGGTAATATGCTAATTGTGCCACTCTGCTATATCCCAAGCCATGCCCACCAGCCAATCAGAGCGACTATATGAAAATTACCCAAAATGGCGGCCGGCAGCCACAGAGCTAGAGCAAACAGGAGGCTTCGTTGCCCCAGCGATGGAGAAACTGCCTGCGTAGGCTGGCTGTGGCCTCCGGTCAAGGCAACAAAGTTTCAGTTATAGAAGCCATGGAGCTGGAGCAAACAGGAGGCTTGGTTGTCCTGGCGATGGAGGAAGCTGCCTGCCTAGGCAGGCTGTGGCCTCCCCTCAAGTAACAAAGTTTCAATTATAGAAGATAAATGAACCCCAGATATCTGCTTCCAGCCAGCCTCACTGGGAGCTAGGGTGGCTGGGGGCCGTGGCCAGCCTACAAACAGCCATCAGCCCCTCACCCAGGATGGCCCCACCCTTATGGGGTGAGGATGCCTGCTGGGGGGCTTGGCCAGCCTGCAAACAGCCACAAGCCACTCATCCAGGCTGGCCAGGCACCCCAGCAGGAACCCCTATCCTGAAGGGGGTGTGGCCAGTCTGAAAACAGCCCTCAGCCCCTCACCCAGGCTGGCCAGGAACCCCAGCGGGACCCCCACCCTGATCCAGGACATCCTTCAGGGCAAACCAGCTGACCCCCACCCATGCACCAGTCCTCTAGCTATACTAATAAAAGGGTAATATGCTAATTGACCCTAACAGCAGAACGACTGTGGATGACTGGTCTCTATGACACACACTGATTACCAGGGGGCAGATGCTTAGTGCTTGAGGTGTCCCTGGTGGTAAGTGCACTACCACAGGGAGAGCTCTGCTCAGCCACAAGCCAGGCTAACAGCTGCCAGTACAGCGGTGGTGATGGGAGGCTCTCCCACTTCCTCAGCAACTCTAGGGATGTCCGACTGCAGCTTAGGCCTGCTCCCCGCTGGCAAATGGACATCCCCCGAGGGCTCCTGGGCTGCCAGAGGGCAGTCTGGCTGCCAGCTTAAGCCCGATCCCCTGGGGAGTGGGCCTAAGCCAGCAGGTGGACATCCCCCTAGGGTTCCCAGACTGTGAGAGGACACAGGCCAGGCTAAGGGACCCCTCCCCCCCCCTTAGCCATGAGTGCACAAATTTTTGTGCACTGAGCCTCTAGTGTATATAAAAGCCTAAACGACCAAACACTATGATGTGCACTGACCACCAGGGGGCAGACAACGCAGTAGCTGCCCTGTGGTGGTCAGTGTGCTCCTACAGCCAACCTCCCACGGCCCTGTTTGCCTGCCAGGCTGAGGGACCTGACCTGTGCATGAATTCGTGCACTGGGTGTCTAGTATTAATATATAAAGTTTTGGTGTTTGGTGGTTTAAAAGCAATATTTGAAGCATGAAGTAGGTGGCCAGGTATTTGTTGCCTTTTAACTTTCAGGTTACAACCATAATGAAAAATTCACAAAGTAAATTCACAAAGATTCAATTCATAAAGTAAATTGACTCTAAAGTATGTTGTCTTTATCAGACTGTTTTCTGGTTCTTTGTATGTAAATGTGGTGATTAGACATTTGCCAGAGAGAAGGGAATTTTTTTCTATTGTAGTTCAGTCGCATTTCCACCTGTCAGGTCTTCCATAAAACTGACCGCTTACATAATCAGCCCTTGAGATGTTTTAGGATAGTTTGGAGGAGGAGGAAGTACTTTTAGAAGTATGTCATTGAACCTTGTGGGAGCCATTCTTTAGGAAATGGAAAGTTCTAAGACCTTTTCCCTCTGTTTATTGGTCATGTCAAGTACATTACTACTGTTTTTACATTAAAATCTAATTTTGTAGAAGAATTTGTGGCTTAAGAGTGGTCAGATGGGAAAAAATATTGCCTCTTCTGGTATAGGTCTTGGAACAGTAATAGCTCTGCTGTTGAAACTGACTCTGGCAAGAGGATCAATAGATGGAGGGCTAGATGCTTAGCTATTGCTTTAAAATCCCTAAAAATACATATCGTGCCCTGTCTGGTTTGGCTCATTGGATAGAGCATCAGCCTGTGGACTGAAGGGTCCCGGGTTCGATTCCATTCAAGGGCACATGCCTTGGTTGTGGACTCGATCCCCTGTAGTGGGTGTGCAGGAGGCAGCCAGTCAGTGATTCTCTTTCATTGTTGATGTTTCTATCTCTCTCCCTCTCTCTCCCTCTCTGAAATACACACACACACACACACACAGTGGCCAGATTATTATGACCACCTGACGTTTGTAGGCAAATTAGCTATAATTTTCCACTGAAGTTGCTAGAGGGCCAGACCATTATAAACAGGGAAGCAGGTTGTTTACCATGACAGTAGAAGTGATTTTTTTTTTCCTGAAAATACGGGTAAACAATGTGGTTCAACAGCCTTTGAATGTGGGATATATTTGAACGTGATTGGCTAGATTATTATGACCATCTGACGTTTGTAGGCAAATTAGCCGTACACTGCATTGTATGGGATATGGAAGCTGAAGGCTTGTTCGAACACCTTTGCTGTCTGCAGTTACCAAGATAAAACATCTCCAATTTACACAGGAACACAAGGATTGGACAGTCAAGCATTGGAAAAAAGTCATGTGATCCGATGAATCATGTTTCCAGTTGCATCATGCAGATGGCAGAGTGAGAATTTGGCGGAAACAGCATGAAAGCATGCACCCCACATGCATGAGTACAACCCTTCAAACTGGTGGGGGCAGTGTTATGGTTTGGGGCATGTTTTCCTGGCATGATTTGGGCCCTTTAATTCGTGTAGATTGAACAACGTCTGAATAGCACAACATACCTAAGTATCATTGCTGATCAGGTTCATCCTATCATGTTGATGGCGTATCCCAATGGAGATGGCTTCTTCCAACAAGACAATGCGCCATGCCATGGTGCTCATATTGTGCAGGAGTGGTTTCAAGAACATGAGGGAGACTTTACCTTGCTTAGGTGGCCCCCACAATCACCAGGTCTCAATCCAGTTGAGCATTTGTGGGACGAAGTTAAAAGAGCCACCAGGCAGCTGGTTCTCACAGAACTGGACAGTGCTTTTCATCAGGCATGGTGTCAGATTCCTCGCATCACCTTTCAACATCTCGTGGAGTCAATGTCAGGAAGAATCGCCGCAGTATTGAAGGCAAAAGGTGGCCCAACAAAGTACTGATGGGGTGGTCATCATAATCTGGCCACTCACGTTCAAATATATTGCACATTCAAAGGCTGTTAAATCGCGTTGTTTACCCATATCTTCAGAAGAAAATCACTTCTGTCGTAGTAAACAGCCTGCTTCCCTATTTATAATAGTCTGGCCCTCTAGCAACTTCAGTGGGAAATTACAGCTAATTTGCCTACAAATGTCAGGTGGTCATAATAATCTGGCCACTGTGTGTGTGTGTGTGTGTGTGTGTGTGTGTGTGTGTGTGTGTGTGTGTGTGTTTATTTAAAAAAATACATGTTGCTGTTTTGGGGCACCACAAACCCCCCTGTCTCTGCATTTGTGTTATGCACTGGGAAGGTGCAGATTTGGAATCAGGTCACGGTTTTGAGTTAAAGCTCTGCCTTTAAATAACCTAAACGATGGCAGGTCACTGCCTCACTTTTCCCACCTGATAATGGAGGTGCCAGGCACTGCCGCATTTTGGCACTGGGCAAAGTAAATGAGAAGTGTAAGAGCACTTAGTGAAGCCCGGATCTTCACTTACATGTAAGGTGCGGCTTTTTGGGCGCACCCAACTAACAAACATTCCACCGTGATAGGTGTTATACAGAGACAGCACTTGGGGTGGTTGGGTGAATGGTTTCTGAAACGCCTCCACTGCTAGCTGGGCCTAGTGCAGTTTCTTCTGGGCCATTGTGCTTTATCTGGAAAATAGGGGTGATGGTAGCACCCATCTTACAAGGTTCCTGTGAAGTTGGAATTCATTAATATCTACTTAGGGCATTTTATGTGCCTCGCACTAGGCACTCAAATGTTAATTACTGTTTTTATTGCTACTGTTAGATTTGGATAATAGTGAAATTCAGGTACTGCTCGCTGAGTCACATCCTCTTCTGCACAAACTGACAAGTGCTCTGAAAACAGGTGTGATGATTTCATGAAGTATGTGTTTGGGTCATCAGCATTATGACCCGAGTCGGGCTAATGGGTCACAGAGGATCTGCTGTGAGAAAGAAAGACGCACAGAATTTATCTTCCCCTTCCCTGCTCAGCAGATCTGGAAGTAACTGTTTATTAATGAGTCACCTGCTTCATTTCACTCATTTCTTTAACGGTCATTTTGAACTCCTGCAGGGCTGAGAGCAGACTTCCTCCACTTTGGTTTCCACAACTCCCTGCCTGATAGCTTTGGCATGGAATAATGTTTGCTAAGTAAATTGTCCTTATTGGCAGGGCAGGTCAAAAACTGGATGAGAGATATCCTGAGAAGCAGGACTGTGGCTGGAGTCTTGGCCCTGCTGGGAGAGACTCTTTTGAAAATAAATAATTTCACCCCCCCAAAAAACAAAGGTTTTTTGGGGGGGTGAAATTATTTATTTTTAAATATATTTTATTGATTTTTTACAGAGAGGAAGGGAAAGGGATAGAGAGTTAGAAACATCGATGAGAGAGAAAGATTGATCAGCTGCCTCCTGCACCCTCACCCCACTGGGAACCACGCATCCAAGGTACATGCCCTTGACTGGAATTGAACTTGGGACCCTCCAGTCCGCAGGCCGACGCTCTATTCACTGAGCCAAACCAGTCAGGGCAAGTGAAATTATTTTTGAAGTTATCCATACAATACAAAATATTAGAAAATACACAGTAATTTAAGGAGGAAAATGGAAGTTTTATTTATTTGATTTGGCTGGGTTTTGGTGATTTAGAATCTCAATGGGAAGCTCTGGATAAAAGTGGGGCCAGAAACGCTAGTGTGAAATTTAGTTTCTCCCGGATTGCATTTTGCCATCGTTAAGTGTATGTGCAGGGAGGGAGGGGTTTAATCAGCAGAGATCTGGACTGTTCTTCCTGCTTGGTGGCAGCCAGCAGTAAACCCAGTTCCTGGACTCAACTCGAGCATAAGTCACCTGGGAAATGTGTTACAAATGGTGTTTCCTGGGCTCCACTCTCAGGCCCAGAGGTCTGGACTAAGGCCTGGATGCAGCACTCAGGGAACAGGTAGCCTCTTGGACTGTAGGGTATTGGAAGAGCAACATGCATGACATCACAGTCTGTCTGGAATAGCTTACAGTTTCCTTATGCTTCACAACTTTCATCTGTTTCAAAGAACAGAAACAGGTGTATGGCCTTGAAGAGACCAAAATAAATCCAGAAGCATGTACGGGAGGCTGTGGGGAGGCCTTCAGATTGCCTGCTTTTCACAAGTAACTGAAAACTGAAGCGACTCAGATGGGTTTCTGTGTTGGATTTGATGCTGCTTAAGATGACCAGTGTAGAAGCAACTGTTCCCAGCATCTTTATTCAGAGAGCTCGGATCTCAGAAAGCTGTCTGTTTGGGACTGAAATAGAATATTAGTTCTCCAGTGACTGAGTGAACACTGAATATAATCGGAGGCCAAAGGGCCAAGAGATGATCTCACCTCAAATAATGACAATCATAAAATAGTGCTCCTCATTCTAAGCAAAATCTTCTGCCTCTAACTTGAAGAGAATCGAGGTGTTTTGTCTACTTCAGTTTCCTTGGCTTCTCTTCATTCTTCTGGGCGTTTGCCCTTACCTTCACCTGTCCCCTTTCCTTCACTTTTATGTCCTTGTCCAGACCAGCCCTTTCCCCTGGGCCTTTGGTAGGGCAATGCCCACGTACCTTGGTTCTTTCACCCGCTCTCCCTCCCATGCATCTTTTTTTCCTGCCAATATGTTCCTTTCCTCTCTTCTGAGAGGCAGAAAGGCTCTAACATTTGCTGGGTGCCTGAGTCCTGGAGTGACGATACATGGAGCCGAGTTGCAGCCAACCCACTGTCAGACCTCAGCAGCCCTCCCCATTCTCCACTCCCTCATCTTGTTTTGATTCATCCTGTGCTTGAGTACTTTCCCTAAAGGAGACACTCTTCATCATCTCTGTTAACTGAACAGTCTACTAAATTGAAACCCTTTTCCTTGGAAAGACACTAACATCAATGGCCCTCAAGGCAGCAAACCTGTCTTCATTTTACAACTGAAGAGACGGACCTGGAGGCTGCTCCAGAGCTCTGTCCTTGTGCAAGGCACCATCTGTTGCACAGCCTCAGGCTGTACCCTCCTGCTTGAGCCTCTCCACCCATTGCCTCCCCACTTCACTGCTCAGCTTCCCAGAAGCAGCCTGCCTTCTCTGCACTGCCCTTTCTGGAGCTCTCTGTGCGGGGCACTTTCTACCTCTCATCCCAGCAGTGCCTCCATCAAACAGGAAGCCATGAGAGGTAGACCCTCTGCTGACTTGTTTTCCATTTCCTGGCCCAGCATTTCCCTCAGGAATGGGCACTCTATCAGTGTTTGTTGAATGAGTGAGCGAGTGAATGACTGAATGCCACAGAGCAACTCAGGAGCAATTGAGCATGGTTTAAAATGAAGTGCATGGAGGTATTTTGCAGACTATGAGTTAAATCTCACAGGTCACTGGAGAGCATATGAAAGTTTGGAGCAAGAGGGGTCTTAAGACTGTCTTAGGGTTTGGTGAAGTGAATCAGTTGGGTGATTCATAAATTATTTTAATACATAAATTATTTTAATTCGGAAAGGAATACCAAATGTTCGTTGTGAATATTGGGGGAAAAACTATTTTCCACATCAGGATTTTTCAGGGATAAATAAGATTACTTCTAGATTTTGCTATTTTTAAAGGAATTAATAAATGAATAGAAAAAAAAATACTGGTCATTTTGCCGAGCATAAAGTCTTAATTGACAGAGCTAATAATCTCGACAAACCTGTGTTGAAAATGTCACTTTATATTATGTGCCTGGAAGTGCAGATGGGGAAACAGATTTTTTTCTTTTTGTATAACTTCATTAAGTGCTTAGGAAGAGTTCTCTTCTATGCCACCTTCTCAGCCTGAGGAGTTGGAGACTAAATCTAAACTCGGAGTGCCTCATGTTTCCTATGAAAGAGTCGACAGTTGTCATTTACTGACAGACCTGTGTCCTTCTCACAATCCCCTTCCTCAGAGTGTCCGGGTGACCGTTAACTCCACGGTGAGCCGAACGTCAGCCTGGCCAGAGAGGTGCATCGCTTTGTCTCCCTGCCCTGTCCCCTTCCCCTGGGTGCTGTTTCAGTCTCTAGCTCGGGCTGCTCCCTGGCTCCTCTCTCTGTTCCTTCTTCCCTGAGAAAACTAAGAGCATGTGACATGAACTCCTGTTTCTTGTTGTCTTCCTGGGAAAGAGTCCTGTCCCCCGCCCCGTAGCTCAGGTGAGCCCTGGCCATGTCAGTTGCCTGTGACATTGCTCTGTGCTGTCTCTTCATATCCCTTCATTCTCAGACTTTTCTTCTGTCCTGTTTAATCGCCTTGATTTACAAAACATCCCTGTGCCTTGTCCACCTTCTGTCTTTAACCACGGCTTTTATCAAGGATATTTCACACTCAGCCTGGTCCCTCCCCACCACCCTGCCAATGGCAAGCCCTCTGATGGGTTTAGGGGCCATCATTCACTGATTCCCGGGGCCCTTCCTAACACTCAGCCTTACTCAGCTCATTCTAAGTGTTCCCCAAGTTTCAGGACAACAGGCTAGGGGTTAGACCTGGTTTTTAAAACCCAGTTCTGAAATCTTTTCTCATCTGTGACTATAGTCAAAAGTCATATCAAAAGTGACTTAAGTCAATATGTTGGATTTCTTGCTTTCTGTTCCTAGTAAACAGTTTAATAAGGGTCTCTTTTATAGGTGGTGCTGAAAAGGTGTGCACTGATTAAACGATTCTCTCATTGACAGTGTGTTTCCACACATTGACTGCGCCAACAAATGGTATTCTTAGACTGTGAGATAGTGTTCCCTCTGATGAAAACGAGAGTGAAATCCATTTCATAACTATTGATCAGTAAGGCATTTAATTAAGAAGCTATAAGGCAAAATGTAATCACTATGGGAAAGGAGTAGTGAGATTCACATTTTCTGACGTATTGCTTGGCCATCACTGCTGTTCTCACGAACTGGAAGCTGGTGACGCTCAATGCCAGCCCTCGAATTCTGGCCTTCCCTGTCCATCTTCTCAGTTTCACACCCGATTGATTTTCAAGGTGGACTAACAATGTTTTATAGAAGACTTTTCTTTATTTTTTGTTTTCCTAAGTAATTTTAATACTATTGGGAAACTAGACAATAAGTATTAGTGACATCTTTGTGTCTGCTTTTATTTATTATTTTTTTACTTTTCTAGGGGGTACAGTAGTGCTTGAAAGGGCTCCGATACCTATTTTAGAAGAGGTTATCTAGACTTTTCTGAGAGGTAGCTCTTTTTTTGCAACTTAATATTATAAGCGAGAAGTGGAGTTACCGCGTGCTCTGTGGCCTCTATACCTCACTTCCCCTTCAGGTGGAACATAATTTGGCTCCACCCGTGGTGACCAGAGAAATAGTGTTGCGGGTTTTCTCTTTGATTGGTACCTTTTGAGCACAGTGTAAGCATGGGCAGTAGAGAACAGGAAGGATGAGAATAGTTCTGAGATGGAGAAGGGACCAGCACTCTCAGCACTGGCTGTCCCCAGACTCTGCCCACAGATGCACTGAACTCAGAGCTGTGTCCCCAGATTCTGCCAACAGATATGCCTGCACAGGCCTGGAAACACACTGAACTCAGCTGTGTTCTCAGACATGGGTCCCGCCTTACCTTTCTGTGACCTGCAGCTGGAAGTGGTGCAGCAGGGGCCTTGTTATCGTTGGGATTTACTCCGATCAGCTGGTAACAGTAGCACATTGTGATGTGTGGATATTCCTGCGAAGTGCCTAAGACAGTGGGCACTGAGAGATTTATGCAGTTGTGGGAGTCCTCCTGAATTAGGGTGGACTCACTCCATCAGCACTTGGCCTTGCTTATCCGAACCTGAGTCTGACATATATGGGTTCTCAGGTTGTGTCGCACAAAGCATTTAAGGGTCCAAGGTTCATTTCCCGAACAACATTGACAACTGGGAGAGTTGAAAGTAGCAGAAAGATGTCAGAACTTGGAGATAATGCTGCTTTTATGATTGATAAAGCTGTGGGGTGTCTCAGAGGCTGTTCAGAAATATCACAAAAATGATAGGAATTCCAGATAGTAGAATATTGGAGCTTGTTGGAACACCAGTGTGCCACAATTCGGTGAAGAAAAGACCAGAAAGTAAATTCCAGATGTGAGTCCTTTTGTTAAACTGGGTGAAGGAAAGGAACACAGCTCGGCATGCATTTGGTGTAGACGAGTTTTCCGGGACAGGGTCCTTCCCGTCCAGGACGAATGGAGCTGGGCTAGCTGGGCTCCGGTTACACCCTGGTCTGCGATCCTGTGACTGTAGGCAGGGACTTGTATATGGTGTCCTTCCTGGTGGCTTGGCAAATAATAGGTTTAGTCTTAGTTTTGCTAATGTTGTCTGCCTCTAAGCTTTACAATGTCCTTTCAAACAAATTTACACTGCATTTTAAATGAGAGCAATATTTACCAACCATTTCTCTAGAATTTCACACACACAAAAATGTATTTACCGTATCAGAACTTATGCTTTATTTATAAAAGTAGGGTAACTAATACTCCTTTCCTTTAAACTTAAAAAATGGGTTGCCTAGGTCCTTAGCCCCATCATTTATTAGCTGGGTAACTTTGGACATGCCATTAACTTCTGTGTCCTTCGGTTTCCTCATCAATACAAGGGGCCTAGTAACAGTGCCCATTTCCTAGAGATCAGGGTGATTTAGTTATACAGTCCACATAAAGTTCTCAAAATTGAGTTCCTTACAGAGCGCTTAACAGTTGGCACTACCTCTCCTTCCTCTCTCTCATTCTCTCCTGGAGATCCAGAGAGCATTCCCATGCACCAAGCCCTGGCAGTCCTCTCCTGGGACGAGGGTTTGTATGCATGCTCTCCTCTCAGTGACTGGTGACTCTGATCACAGTAGCGTGAATACTTTAACCAGAGTCTAAAGTCTTCATCTTGAGTCACTGAACGCTAAAATTGTTGAAGTGAAAAAGAAGTACCATGAAGCCAATAATAATAATAATAAATTCTTGCTTGCTTTTTTGATACAAATATGTTCTTTTAAAACAGTAACTGCCCTAGTCATTCTGTTTATTTCTAATTTCTTTAATAAGCTGGAGGGGTTGCAAGAATGTGTACCTTGTGAATAAGCATTGATCACATGGTGGGAACTGTCCACCATCTTCACGGAGCAAAGGAGAGGTTTGTGATTTAGAATCCTTCAGTTTCTCAGCAAATGGAGATATTTTGAGAGGGAGCATGTCAAAAGGCAAAAAACAAACAAAAAACAGAGGATTTAAGACTTAGAATATAGAGGTTGCTTGTCTGGCCCCCTTTTCAGATGAGGAAACCAAGGCACAGGGTTGGGTGATCTGAAAGTAACGGGCTAGTCTTCTCACAGGCGCACGTTCTACTGGGTAAGCTAGAGTGTGGTGAGGAAAATGCTGACTGCTTGGTACCAAGGATTGGTACCTCTCATTGGATTCTTACAATAGAGTAGTGATTTCTTTTTCTTTTTTGTTAATCCTCATTTGAGGATATTTTTCCTTTGTTTTTTGTAGGTTTTTTTGGTCTTTTTTTAGAGAGTGGAGAGACAGAGAGAAACATCAATGTGAGAGAGAGACATCAATTGGTTGCCTCCCACATGGGGATCGAACCTGCAACCAAGGTACATGCCCTTGACCAGAATCGAACCCCTAACCCTTCAGTCTGCAGGCTGATGACCTACCTATTCACTGAGCCAAACCGGCTAGGGCGAGTAGAGCTTACTTAAATAAATGTACTGAAAGATAGATTGGGATAAAGGGGAAGAGAAAGAGAGAAAGAAAAGATTCTCTGACCCCTAGGTGGTGGGAAAATACTCTGTTCATAAGAGCTAGAAGCATGAAGAAAAGGACCAAAAGCTATTTCTAAGGAAGCCTGTGGGAAGTCTCTGCTAGGGGTGCCCGCGTGGGCAGAGCTCTCAATGGGGATGTGGGAGCCAGATTACCTGGGTTGTGATCGGATTACCTGGTCCTCCCTCTCATGGCCTCTGGAGTCATGGTGGTGTGGAAAGTTGTCACTTTATTCTTTCTTGCCGTTCTGGCCATATCCAGAGAGAGGCAATCCGTCCACCAGGTGGCAGCTCTCCTCCACCACAGGGAGCAGGTCAGGGGAATAGGACTTCTTGGATGCCTCTGCAAACGAGGCATAGGAATTTCCTGGTGGTTAAAAAAAGATGTGGGCCTTGCCTCACTGAGCGTACCTACTGTGGGGGAAAAACATTAATGGCATGTGCATACACACACATACGCATCCACAAGCTGAGGTCAGCCTGGCAGAGAAGGGCCCAGGGCTGGGAGGGTATGGGGCAGAGTAACCTGGGTGGCTGGAGAAGGTGGCTCTATACTTAGAGGGGACTCTGAGTAGCCTCTTGCATCATCTGTTTTTTAAGTCATTTACCTGGCTGCCCCTATGTCGCAGCCCTAGAGGATGTTCACCTGTTTGTCCACCTGTCATATGGCACCTAGCAGAGTGCTTTCCTCTTCAGAAAGAGTCAATAAATAAAACAGTTAGTTGTTGGATGAATGAATTTCTAGTCCTAACCTATCTTCAACTTTTTTCTGAGACAGTAAATATTGTTGAATGAGTAAAGAATTGACAGTCAAAATGTTGATTGATTATGCTTCAGTTTGGCTGATGGTCCAGCTTCAGGGTGTACAAACAGTAACCAGTGGAATTTTGAAACTACGTAAATTCCCATTTAATTTAGACTGGATGCAGGGTATAGATTTCAGTGTCTTCCCATGAAAACAATTCTTCCGTCTTAATTTTATACATTTATTGAACCATGTTGATATTTCTCCACTAATCTCATTTTCTTTGTTAAAAATTTTTTATTATTAAGTAATAATACACACTTGTTATAGGAAAATTTATATATAAGTGAAAAGCGAATAATTTAAATGTGATGAGTATTGATGTATTTATTTGATTATATTGAGTGAATTCAAAGAACTTTATGATGGAAAATTCCCTGAAGAGTTGGATGTAATCTGTGTTTAAATATAAAAGTCTTAAAAATTGATTTTTCTCAAGAGCCAAATTCATGAACCATGCTTTGATTCTGATTTATGGTCATCAAAACTAAATTCTAGATTCCATAGATATTTTCAATTTGTCATTATGTTAAACTGTGTTACATCCACTTGGAGAGTGAAATGTGAGCAGAAGGGCTGGTTGACCTAGAAACGTGCTGCCTGCCTTACACACTGCTTCCATCAGCTGCCTTGGGGGCCCGGCGTTTCAGGGCACATTTTCCTTCTGCCCCCTATTATTTCTGCCTTTGCTCTGTATTTCCTGCCTGCCATCTTTGGGTCTCCTGTCGGCTGTCAGCTTTCTTTCTTTCATTTCCCATCTCCCACTTCTCCTCAGGCAGCTTCTTGTAGGGAAATACCTCCTGCTTATCCCTGAACCCTTCCTCTGTGGGTGGTGCGATCCAGGCCTTCGTGGAGCTGCCTGGGGCCTCTCGCCCTCTCCCCACTTTGCAGAGAACCTAACATTTGCTGACACACCAGATCCACACTGTGCTCTGGGGAAGGTGCCACTGGGCTGTCCTATGGAGGAATTTCTCATGGCATTGAAAGCACCGAAGATGTCTTGGTTATATGAGATGGGGTCACATTTTCAAAACTTATAACTGCACCCTCCCAGAAAGGTCAAGTCTGAGGTCTGTAACTGATTGTATCCTTACAGAAAAAAGAAGTGGAAGCATCAGTAGAGTTAGATGTACCTGTCCATAGCGAGTTAACCCGACTGTTCCTTTTAATGTATACTTAAGAAGTGAGGCCAAATACAGTCTTAGATATGTTTTAATTAGAACATTTTAATTGCATACTGTTATGTGTGTGTTTTTTGTCAGAACAAACTAGGTACGGTTTTGTCATTTCTGATACTATAGAGCCATTACTGAGTCACTGAACTACTGTATATAGTGTTGAAATTAACAATTGATTATATATTATAGCAGGCTATAAATTCTTTTAAATACAGTGTTTAGTAGTCATTTTTATGAACTGAACCACTTTCCTTTTAGTATATTTAAATGCCTCATTGAGGGTGATTATTAAATGTATTCAACTTGGTTTCCCTATAAGACTCAGTCTAGGTAGAAATGAGTGAGTATTCCATGAAAAGTGTGTGTGTCTTAGAGGCTGTTTATGTATTCTGATCCTTTTTACCCTCCCCCCTTAGAGAATTTTGAAGCTTTCTTTAGGTTAAATGTTTTTCTTTTGAGAACTATTTTGGGTAATATCTTTATATATTTTTGTGTGTTAATTTTTATTATTCAAAAAATGCTTTTTGTTAGATGCCAAAAACAACTTTAACTCAAATGTATTTTGTTACTGGTCAGAACAGTTAATGTTTCAGAGCTTTTTCACATCTAGATGTTTTTGAGTTAGGATTCACATAATAATGAATTCTGCTTATTTTGGGTTTCCACAAAGATTTGTTGTCTGAGCTTAAAATAAGACTGCAGCTGATCTGCGTAACACATATTAACTGTTTATTTAGTTTAAGTACATGTCTGTATCTCTCATTTCTGATCAACCTGGAAAATTTGCATGCTGCAGAGCAGCCATCTTCTATACTTTATTAAATATCTGTCAATTATAAATATCAAGGTTTTACATTAATGTCAAGATAGTACATCAAAAATTCATGGAATATGTGACTTTTTCCAAGGGTATTTAATACTTAATGCATTTGTGTCATTTTTCTTTCCAGAGATATTGACAGGTTTTATTAAGTGTTTGTTAGGGAGATTTCATTTTTATCAAGGGACTATGAAGAGAAGCTGCATGCTAAATCAATTTTTTAAAGCCAGAATATTGTTCATTTTTTCATCTTCAAACTCTTGTAATCCATAGGTTTTATGTAAATTTCTTCTTGGTTTATTTTTGTTTTATGTGAGTGATAGTTCAAGACAGAACTTTAATAAGGATCAAATATGCTGACTGTAGTGCTTTTTAATTTCCTTAAGCATAGCTACCAGATCCATGCAATATGGTAAATTCTTCAAAATGTCATACTTACATATTTAGCAATATTACTTCTTTTTATTGAAGCCAAACAAATGATTTTAGATATTAATCTTTCCCAAACATAGTGATTATTTTGTACGAGGTACAATATTACTGTGCCTCGTCTGCATCCCTCCTAGAGAAAGGCATGGGGAGGGTTTTGCTGTGGCGCCTGGCTGGGCATAGAAAATGAAGGTCCTCTTTTCAAACTCTTTAGGGCTTCAAGTGTGATTATGAGCTATGGCAATTGTTAATTTCTCCAAGTGCAAATATTTATAATACTCAAGAAAGTGAAAATGCCAGTCACTTAAAAAGCTGCAGACAGTCCACAGCTAGTTTCTCATCCTGTACGTGAGGAGTGGAGGGGATTTGCTGTGGCAGACCCCATGATCTCTCCTTCACTGGTGCTTCTGCCAACCAGACAACCCCTCTGCACCCTTCCTCTGTATATCCCAGCTAACTGGCCATGAAGAGGAAGTTTTCTGTTTTAATTTATATGTTTATTTTTGAAGTACAAGTTAATAATATCTTCTACTGGAGAGGGTATGTCATGATAAACAAAATTCTTACAGGATTTTGCTCTAGAAAGTCAGGAATATTCAGTTATCCTTCCTTTAAAGTATGAGCTTAAATACTGGCATCTATGAACATTTTAGGAACTTTCAGGTTAAGATTACAGTTTTTACAAGACATATTTTTAAACTTTAACTTGGTCTTCCACAGGCTTGGTTTCTAAGCAACAACAAACAGTATCATTCTGTCCAGTGTTTTAAAAAATATCACTGTCCAGAGCTTCAACAAAGTGTGTTTGGAATAGACATTTTTCTTGTTCGTTTTTTCAGGATATGTGAAAATATTTCTTTTTTGGAGCCAAATGTTTTTCATATGCAAATCATTTCTAATCTTTGAATGTTTAAAGATCCTTGTGAAACTATTACATAATAATTTTAAGAGGTAGAGCAGGTGTTTTTGGAAACAGATTTGCTGGAATAAAGCTGAAGCCTCGCCATTCTAGATAAACCTTGCCCTGGTGTGACTGTCACCTGTCCACCCTGACACCAGTAGGTGGCGATCGTGCCACAGTAGTGAGAGCCCTGGTGAAGTGGGAGTGATTTGCCTTTCTCTTCTCGCCTTTCTGGTCCTGTCACATTTTGCTTCAGTGTAACTGTTAGGTGCATGTGTCTGTGGCGGGTAGCTTTTTCGACCAGAATTATGTGCAGTAGGCACACTGTATTTTTTTAAGCAGATAAGAACAGCTATTTCTGACAGATTCTGAAGATATTACATAACCCCACAGCCAAAATATTCTTAATCTGAAGAAAGCATTTGTGCGTTTTTCTTTACTTTATAACTTCATCAGGACTGTGAGCATGAACTTATATTTTTGGTAAGAAGTGGATACAAAGGAAGGGGAACATTTTGGAGAGTGAATGCTTTGTGTTTTTCATCCTTAAGGAGGTTGCTGTCATTTGAATGGTTTTTGTATCGTCCGAAGCTATTTAAGATGTTCCAGTGTCGAGTGTTGGAAGATTCTTTTTCAAGTCGTTTTGACAGCCAAGCATTCCAATTTTGAGAATTTTCATTTTTTTCTCCTATTTAATAAGTCAAACTTTTTGGGGAGGGTGGGGAAGATCAAATTTTTTAATACTTACGGGATTTAGCATTGGAATTTACCAACTTTCAAAATACCATAGTGCATTCCACAGTTTAAGTGAATTAAAATATTTTAAAGTAAGAAAAGCAACAATGCTTTCCCACCTCCTGGAGTTTGAAAAGAGATGGGATGTGCCGGGGCTGTGAGGCTTTATTTCATTGTAAGCAAAAGGAAATTTTATCCACAGAATTTCTGAGGTTTCCTATAGTACATGTAATCATCAAATTAGTTTTAGAAAGAGGGACAGTTCTTCTCGCTGAATTTGGACTTGTATGAGGAAAAACCCGAGCACTGTTGTGATTAGCTTTTGTGAGTCTGTGGAAAGCATCTTCCAGACTCAGAACATAGCCATGCTTGTCGTTGCAAGAAGAGGAAGTACGAAGCTCTGATCTGTCTCAGTTGGGTGACCATGGCATCTTTTTAATCCCCGGGATAGGCTTTCCTGGTATTCCTAGAGGAGCTAGAAAATGCCCAGGGTAGCACATTATTTTATGTATTGACTTAAAACTTCTTTAATTTCATTTTTATTACAGCACTTAAAAACTACCTATTTTTATATGTTGACTTTCCTTCCAAAGGGTTAAAACTAGGCTAGGGATTAGAGGGGAGCAGCGGGCACCTGGGAGCTCACACCCAATTGGCAGCCTTTTGTAATATATAATTTGCCTAAAATTGCGCACTGAGCACAAGCTTTTGTTTTCTAATTGATTTACGGTTTGAGCCACTTTTACCTCATCCCCTACTGTCCTGCATACGGTGCCAGCGAGTACATTACAGTGAGCGATGATAAATTACTGTGCACTTGTGATGCTAATGCGTCAAGAGTAAAAACTGCGTGCTACATGGAGCTTCATGCATTAACAGTGGTGCAGACACAGAACAGCAGAATTTCATTTGTATCTCAGAAATCACCATTTGTTCATTTGATCACTTACTGCAATCTGTCTATCAGACTGTAATTGAAACTGAAGATTAAAATGATACTGTTACAGCTTTTAATTCCTTAATTGAGAGAAAGTTTTTAAGTGTTTGGGAGGTCTAAGGTGCGGGGGAGGGGAGTGTTATGAGGAGAGAATATGAAATGTATAAAATTTTCTCGTAAGTGTGAAGCTTTGGATATTTTTACCAAATGTTCTTTTGACCAGAAAAATAAGTAGTAAAATTTAAATATGCCGATCTCTATTTTTCAAAAAGTCTGTTTGTAAAATTTATTTTGTAATTTCACAAAACTGTATTTTTACTGATTTTCTCTCCTGGAGCCACGTTTACCATGTAGATGATTCATTTGCACATAACACGTTGATTCTCATCCAAATGATTTAAGTCAGAGATAAATGAAAGAACTTTCCATTTATTAGAGTGCCTTTAATTGTCCCTTTTATTGATGTAAGGGGAGATTTGAAATCTAGACATAAGGGCCGCGCAGCACATTACGGCACAAGACACAAAGGAAGTCTGCACGGATGGACGCTGGACTTTGTGGGTGCCAGGTTTCTGTCGAGTGGGCGTGCCTACCTTTTGTGAAGTCAGTCCACCTTAAATTTTATTTTTGTGCCATGTCCATGGGTTCTAGTATGGAAAGAGGAAAAAGCAGATTTATGGCGGCTGCTGGGCACAACAAATTAAGTTGACAGTGATGTATGAGAGCATAATAGCATGATGATCCCTCAGCAGCGGCTGGACGCCTCCTGCTTCATTTGGCTCTTGTTAGGATCTGTTAGGCAGCTAAATAATGAAATTCTGCTGACTGATTTCTGTTTTCCCTCTTTCTCTTCTCACCTCTACTTTCTAAAACTTGTAATTCCCAGACCCATCCTCATGCCAACAAACTGCCCTTGAAGGATTCTTTCACTTATGAGGACTACAGGTTGGTATGGGGTGGGGGGTGGGGTGTGTGTGTGTGTCTATGTGTGTGTGTGTGTGTGTTGGAGGGTGGTTTCTAAGAGAATTTGGGCTCTTGGAAGTGAGAAATGCTTTAGCAAGAAGTGACCTGTGTGGCCATTTAAAACCTCAAGACAGAGACAGTCCTTCAGAAGTTATAATGACAGCTGGGACCGGTGTCAGCATTTTAATAGCTGAGGATAAATTGCCATTCACCTGTAATGGTGGGGAATTAGTTGAGGCAGCCAAGTGATGCGTGGGGTGGTTTTGAGAATTTTTTTCTTTTTAAAAAGACTGTTTTAGTGTGAAGTTTTGGTCTTCATTTACAACAAAAGATTTAATTCACTGCACAATATAATAAAAACTAGCCCTCCACATTTTGTAGCATTTTTAAAGGATTTCTGATCAGAAAGGAGTTATATTGTTTGCTTTTCATTGAGGCTTAAAATAAGTACAGACTTAGCATTGGGTAAAAGGGTGGGTTCATCTTGCCGGGGCAGAGAAGCCCAGGGCCGGGAGAGCTCTGCCCTGTGCCCTCCCCCAGAGTCTCCTTCCATGCTCGGACTTGGCGGGCACATTCTCCCTAGTAGCTCCCTCCTGGAGTCCCTGTGGCTCCTTTTCCTTCCATTTCCCTATTCCTGCTCTCAGCCCTAGGTCTAATTTTAAATGCTGTTTGAGGAAGCCCACCTATCACCTTTGGTACTTAGGAAAAGTTTTTAAAGATATGTGAGTAGTCAGATAAATCTCAGCTTCTGGTCAAGTGACTACTGGGTTGGGTTTTCAAGTGTCCTGACCCTAATGCCCCTTTCCTCTGCTTGGCACAGGTGGGCAGTCTCTTCTGTGATGACACGGCAAAACCAGATTCCCACGGAGGACGGTTCCCGGGTGACCCTGGCTCTCATTCCTCTGTGGGACATGTGCAATCACACCAATGGCCTGGTAATGACCTCCGCGGTGTTGTGCTTAATCAGGGAAGCCATTGTGGTTGAACTTGAAAGTGGGCATTCCACCTACAAACCATTTCTCCCCTGATTGCCTCCTCCAAAGGGAGCAAACACCCCTCCCGCCGCCCACAAACAGAGGTCGGTATTTCTCTCTCCTTGTGTTTACTTAATCCTGAAAACCGACTGCGAACTTGAATCTTACATCACTTTTGAAAGCCACAGTGAACTGCATTTATTTGTGAAGCCATAATTCCAGCCTAAACATTAATTTTCTTACGTTATTGAACCACAGACTAAACCAAGGTTTTCTTTCTTATTCTTTTTAAAATACCGATTTATTGAAAAACCTTTCTTCCTTGTTTTCTTCCTTTGCTGACTGTACTCCAGTTATATACGGTTCTGTGGTTCCTTCCTGCCCTCTCCCTTCACCTGATACACTGACACATCCTTGGCCCCAGTTATTAACCTGCTTTTGTTTGGGAGCTGGTACTGGATTCCTAGTGCTGGGGTGGGAGGGGGTGTACTTGGCCATTGGCCTTGACTGCAGGACTCATCTGGCACCATCAGACTGGGAAGTGCTGGGTAGGAGACGTGAAGAAAACAGGGAAATGTTATGATTGTTAATTACGATGCACAAAAGCAGGAAGCTGCTCTGTGCTTCTCAGCATTCTCTGGATTCCAAGTAACAGCGAGGTGGACGGCTCTCTGTGCTGAGATGGGTGTCTGAGAAAGAGATCTTGATATTAGTGCATTGAAATATGATCAACTTCAGAATAGTGTGCATTTTTAAGCCTTATACTGGTATACTGGTTTGGTTAAGTTTTTGTTCATTTTTTTTCAGTGTCATCTTTCTTTGTTATTAGTAGTATTATAAATAGAATGGGAAAATGCTATAGAAGAGTATTTTACATTTAATTCCACAAAACAGTCAGCACATGTGTAAAATCGCATGCCCTCCTGCTGACCTGGGAAGGTCTAGCAACAAGTACACGCTGAAATTGTAGCGAAGTAGTCCCACCTTTATACTTATATTTTTGCCTTAAGTTATATATACTTAACATAATTAGTCATTTTAAGGAATAGTAGCATGTTTTACCATTTATTTTCATTAATGAATAATATTTTACATTCTTTGTTCTGTATTTACTTTCCCTTGAGAGCTGTTTTAAACTGGTAAGACTGAAGTTTTGATATTTTCAAATAGCTTTTAATATTTTACTACAGTATTTTTCTTTTTCTTGGGGGGATTAAATCATTGGTTCCTGAACTTGATCATTGCAGTTTATTTTTTTGAATCTAAAATTTTAAAAGTACACTTTATTGTAAACACACAAAACCAGTTAAACAGTCCAGAAGCTTGTGCTGTGAAAGTGGTCTACCAGTTCCAAGGCCCCTGCCTGGTGCCTCCCAGGTCGCTGGTGAGGGCTCCTTGCGCATCTCCCAACCTTTACTGCCCATGTGAACTCTTACTGCCATACACACCGGTTTTTATGTTGCTTTCATGTAAACCGGATTAACTATTCACTTTTTCCTCTAAAAGTAAAGAAAAAATTAGATGATCTCAAAAGTAACGAATTGTTACTATATTTTTTCTAAATACCATCTTTAACTCACCACAGTCCTGGTAAAAACACTGTTCACTTTCAGAAGGTTCACCCCACCACGTTAGCACTTTCCTACGGCTAACCTACACCTTTGTGGAGCTGCTCCCAGTGTAATTGTACACCCTGGTGGGAAATTCCGTCTGGTAGGATTTAAGAATCTATTTTAACACTGCAGAATTGTGTATGCTGTGTATTAGCAGTTAATCTCTTTTTAAAAGATACTTGAAGTTAAGGCAGGCTTTTCAGACAGTAGAAATTCTTTTGTGTGTGTCGATCCTGACAGTTGGTGTCTGTCTGTTCTGACTATCATTGAGGGAATAGACAGAAATTTGTAACCCAGCAACGCTGTGTGCTTCCAACAATGTCTCCAGACCTGCTCACGGGAGTAGGGGAAGATCAAGTCTGTGCCAGTAAGGAGCATGGGAAGCAGAAGGAGGCGGAGGCTGATCAGATCCCTCAGCCACAGGTTCTGGTGAACGGGAACTGATTCTGGCCACTCGCAGACACAGATTCAATAAGTGTAGGAGACGTTGTATTAAGCTGTAAGAAATCATATGTCTTTAAGTTCAGCATGACTTGCTCAGAATTCGTGAAGCAGCAGGTTTCCTGTCTGGAGATTGTTGAATTTACAAAGAAGCACACTCCTATGCGGTGCATAGACCACTGTGTGAGCTCTAATGGATACTGCATTGGAATAATCAGCCCTGACATTTGAATTATGTGACTGCAGTGAGGGTGCAGGAGCCTTGAAACTCATGCAGAATTGATGGAGGTTCTTTTTCAGGGTCTTTCTGATTGACTATTGTGAAATCTAAAACATTTAGAGTCACGTGAGTCTTCCAATAAAAACCCAGCTTTTCCCAGTAGCAGAGAAGGCACCCTACTCAACCTGTCCCCACTACACCCCCCCCCCACACACACACACAGACCCAGTCCCCTGAGATTTTTCAGACACCAGCACGTGCCCACCTCAGGGCCTTTGCACCTGCTGTTCCCTCTGCCTGTACCACTGTCCTGGGAATGTCTCCAGGACTCCTCACAGCACTCCTCAAGCAAGGCCGTCCTGAGCACTCTGCACAAGAGCATCTCGCTGCCCCTTCCATAAGCCTCCCTTCCTGTCCTATTGTCTTCTTATTCCTACCTGCTCGTTTTTATGTATTGTTGGCCTTCCCTGCTTCCTAGTTCCCCTTCCCCTTCCCTTCTGCTTCCCTGACTGCCTTCCTGTCTCTTCATGCCCGGAGGCATCCGTGGGTGCCCACACTGTGAGTTCCAGCCCTTCAGGGCTGGAGCTGATGGACAGTTCCTTATTATCAAAGTCATGTTTGGGGTCAGAAAAGTGCTTTCATTGTTGGATAGGAACTTCATGGAGCTCTTCTGCCGGAATACCTGGCTGCATCAAGCCTTTATTTCTCGTGGCTTTCCTGTTTCCTGCTGGTCCTGCGCAGTGTGAAGGGTTTCTAGGAACTGGGTAGATACCCATTGCTCCGGGGATATTGAGTTTAGCAGTGAGTGTCACATGGCCTTTGATTCTGGAATGCTATTCCCTAGACTGAAGGTGTTTATATTTTGGACTCAAACTGTTGGTGCCTTTATTAGCAAGTAGCACTTGTTTGCCTTAAATTTTGATTTTCTAAGGACAAAATGAAGAACTCAAAAGTAATTAATGAGCCTTTACAGACAGTCTAGGAGACTGGGGGTCGGGGAGGGACAGACTCCTAAGGAGGCCCTGTTCTTCCGCCTGGGGTTTGTGCGTCAAGTAAGGATTCTCCAAGGCAGGTATTAGGTACAGCGTGCTGAGCCCCTAGACACAGGTGAAGGGGAGTTTCCACTCTGCCTTGCTGGGCCAGCACACACTGCTGTGGGTGATGGGGTGTCAGCACAGGGGCTATGGGCATGCAGAAGGAGGCTGGGGTGGGTCTCGGGAGGAACTGGAGCAGAGGGTAATTCCTAGCACAAGGTTGGCGGGTGTGGCAGGTCAGTGGCATATAGGAGGCTGAAGGAAGGCCTGGGCCTCCTTGCAAGCTGGCCTTGCTCTAGTGTTTGAGCAAGTTGGAGTGGAGTACTGAAACTTTAGACGGAGGGCAGCACTGTGCTGTTGCTCGAGCTGCAGAGAACAGGCCTAGAATTGGGGGCCACTTGGAAGGTTTTGCAAACAAAACCAGGCCCTCAGTCATGCATGGGCCTGACCCAGGAGGAAAGACTGCAAGAAAAATTAGAAAACAAAATGCTGCCCCCTGAGGTGGGCAGAGTTCTTTATGACTCAAGTGCCTAGACCAAGCATGTCAAACGCATGGCCTTCTTGGCATGCGGCCCACTGGCCACAGTTTGACATGCTTGGCCGAAGGCTTGGCGTTGCCTGACCCCCCTCCCAAGGGTTAAGGGGAGATGCAGATTTGGTATTTATTTGTAATGGGCTTAGAAACTCTCACAAGGTAGCTCTCAGCAGAAAGTGAATAGGGTACAACTAAGTTGTTTCTCCTGTGCTTATCTGAACATTTTAATTTCTCTAATTTCAGAGTAAATTATGCCCATAAGTTAGAAATGGAGCTTTTCCTTTTCCCTTATTCTTTCTCTATGGAAAACCCACTTCAGTTTCATAAAAGCCAGACATTAGATAGAGACAGTATTTGCAAGTCAATGGGGTTCTCATGAGCTCCCAAATCCACAGCATTGCCCCTGGGGGCGGGGCTCCAAGGCGGGAACTTCGTAATAAATGATTTACTTTTTTATATTTTGAGACCAAGTTATAATCTATAGAATATATTTTCTTAAGAGTATGTCTTTCAGGTACAGAATCTTTCATAAGAATTTCTGGTATAAATAGTATTAATTTAAAATAACCATGGGGTTCTTTGCTCAGTTTTATAAAGCATGCACAGTGCACCCTTTTAATTACCTGTGGGGAGCTTTTATTCTCTACTTGCCCAAAAAAAGACCCTCCTGAGTGAGAGACCCTTGTTGTTCCCCCCAGATCACCACTGGGTACAACCTGGAGGATGACCGCTGTGAGTGTGTGGCTCTGCAGGACTTCCAGGCTGGAGAGCAGGTAGGCCTGGCTGCCGGAGTGGGGGCGGGCCGGTGGGGACTGAGCTCATGCTGGGTCGGGCAGGAAAGCAGGACTTCTATTGAGGATTGTTCGGGAGCTCAGAAAGCTGTTGTAAACACATTGTGCATTGCATCACACCTTCGCATCCACAGCAACAAGATTTAAATGAAGTTATTTGCACAGTTGACCTAATATTTGTAAAGTTGTCAGCTGAAAACAAATTTTGTGTTATGACAGTAGAACAAATTTTATAAACTTCAGTTTATAAACTTCATTGTTTTTATTTTTCTGTTGACTAGAACCTTTAAAAGGAGGCTATTTAAGTGGTAAAAAATAGAGGAACCAGGAACTACAAAATCGATCTTCTTGTACTTTAATCTGTGAATTTTTATCTAATAAAGGGGGCAGGATTAAACCTTTCAGTAAGTTTGAGAAAAGGCACCTGCAAATAACTTCATTCTATCTACTGGTCTTATGACCAAGCAGATAGTACCAAAAAAACAACAACCCAGGACTGGTGTAGACCACTGACGTTCCAATTGAGACAAAATGAAGACTATTTGTCCAACAAAGTACTGATCTGCTCTTTGCAGAAACCTGCATAGACCCTCCTGCTAGGTCAGAATTGCTATAGGAATTCTGGCAGACATCGATTTAAGCTCATTCCATTAGAGTGAGTCTTGTATTGAAAGCAGGGAGTGGGTGAATTGTAGAGGGCATTGGTGAAGTGACAGTCCTACTTTCCCAGGGGGACAGGATTGTGAGGAAGGCCCTGGCTTCTTCCTGTGTAGGGAGGCCTTCGGGCGGCGGAAGTGATGCTCCCTCCCTCCCTGACAGTTTGGGAAGATAGGGAAATTGCACCCCTTGCTGCGACCTCCCCCTAGCACAGGTGGTGTACAGAACAGGAGCCGAGTCAGTGCAGAGCTACCTCGTTGCCTTAGTGTACAGCCATGTTAAAGTGTACGAGAACTGATCCTTTGCCCTACTCTGTGTTGAGAACGGATGTTAAGTTTCTTTTATGTCCCTTTATTTTTTTCTTTACTGCATCTCAGATTTACATTTTTTATGGCACTCGGTCAAATGCAGAGTTTGTGATCCACAGTGGTTTTTTCTTTGACAATAATTCACACGACAGAGTGAAAATAAAGCTTGGAGTGAGTAAAAGTGACAGGCTCTACGCGATGAAGGCCGAGGTGTTGGCCCGCGCTGGCATCCCCACGTACGTAGAAACTGGTCAGCTCTTTCCTGTGCTGCTTGAAATGTTGACCGCTGCATAATGTGTGTTAACAGAACTTCTCTACAGTTTGCCTTAAACCCTGTATCCCTATTACACAGCAAGTTTTCACCATGGAGATGCCTGGTGGTTTCCCAGTGTCTCCGATAAACATAATGGTGTCACTGGGAGCGCTCACAGGCAGTTCTAGGGCATGTGGCCTGAAGTCCTCATTAAGTTTAACTACTTTGGTATCATGAATGTCTTTCACCTTGAAAAGGTTAATGACCTGGATCATTTTGTTTCATTTAATCCTTTGCCACCATTAGTTTCTGTAATGAAGTCATGATCCTCAGTGATTTCAAGAATTTCTACTTAAATTCTTTAAGATTTTAGTGCATTTGCGGTGCAAAATGATAAAGAGGACAAGAATTATGATTCATTAGTTCTCCGGGGAACGGAGGAACCATTCTTAATGAAAATGGATTATCCAGGCTTTTTTTCATTGAACTTGTCAATATTTGATTCATGATTAAAATGTGAACTCAACATAAATTATTGTTAACATTTTTTAGGAACCACAGGTATGCTGAATTCTCTTGGTGTGTTGTATGCAACCTGTGGTTAGGCTGTTAGATTGTAATAATTGCCAGCAGAGACGGCCACGCCGTCTTTGTCGGCCTCCCCTGTGCCAAGGGGCTTTCATAGTTGAGGCGAGGAGCTGAACCGACTCATGGCAGCTCCGCGCTCCTGAGGACGGCACGGGGATTGTAGCTTGAGGGGCTTCTCTGGGAGCAAGCAGGTGATTGATCTTCCTGTTTCCTCAGGTCTAGTGTGTTCGCCTTGCACTTTACGGAGCCGCCCATCTCTGCCCAGCTGCTGGCTTTTCTCCGAGTATTCTGCATGACTGAAGGTAAATCATTTCAGGAAGAAAATGTTCACTTGTCCCAAAATTCATGAACGTGTAAAGCATTGGGGTTCAGATTAAAGATAAAATTGCTGAAAACTAAAGTACCTTTTGGCAGGAGGTAGGATAGCAACAATGGAGAAAGAAGTTGTACTTTACTCTGGAAATGTTTTGTTAAGTCCTTAATGTATTGTCAGTATTTATTTGTCACAATGAATGTCTACCTGGTTGGAAGAAAACTTCAAACATCTTGGATTGTCTGGCTGTGTCGAAAGCTTGCATTTGGAAATGGCCATCGTTGACATGCTTCTTGCCCAAGATGGCAGTGCTGCTTCCCTGGCCGTGCACTGCTTCTGTTCCCCAGAGCAGTTAGCGCTTAATCCACTCCGAAGTCGCTGGGCAGCAGCGCCTACAGGGGCCACAGGGCTTTCTTTGTTAACCAGCTCTGGGTTCTGATTTGAAGTCACCAGCAGGCCTTTTAATTCTGGGCATCGGGTTAGAGTAAATAACCACTGCAAGCAATCTGCTTCAGTCACAAAATGGGCTTGCTTCCGTCTTCATCCTCAGTCACAGAAAGAGTTAAATATATGTATTGAGAATCTGTTTAATGTTTGCTTAAGACAGTCTTTTGGGGTTTCTTTTTCCCCATTTTTTATCTGAAACTGCTGCACATACTCGGATACTGAGGCTTCATTTTTTATTGCACGTGTTTGCTGTTCTCGTCAACTCCCTTAAACCCCATGTGTGCCAAACAGAGCGATAGAGAGTGAGCGAGGGAGTGAGAGGGAGCAAGTGAGCAAGTGGCCGTCTAATTGAACAGACAAGTGAGTGTCTTGCCCACAGCTGCCTGAGCATTGGGGAAGGGCATTGGCTGTGGAGGGGACATCGCTGGGCTCACCCATCCCCAGCTCCCTGACTTCATGTCTGGGTCCCGGAGAAGTGCTGCCTGGCCCAGGCCTTCCCCAGGATGAAGGTAGAGGACACTTGGTCCCAACACAGAGAGGCCATTTAGACACCAACTGCAGGACCCGCCAAGGCGCTGGATGGCACTTATCCCTCTTGTGCAGCCATGGTGCTGTAGCCTCACCCTCACTCAGGTGAGAGCTTGGGGTAAACTCATGCTTAAGTAGGGGTTCATCAGTTCTGTTTAATGAACGGAGTGAAGGGTTAACTGTGGGCTTTTCTTGCATGTAATATAGGGGTACAGAGTTCAGTGTCACAGTTATATGCTTGAAGGCATTTATAATGAAGAGGCGATGGCCATGATGACCCACTGCATGCCCCAAGCGACACTAAGTGTGCCACATACTTTATGTTAACCGCTGACACCTGGTGAGAGATAGGGGTTCCCACAGGCCTGGTGTAGAGATGCCAGTTCACAGAGGACAGGGGACTTGGCCACTCTGCCAGCAGTTGATGACCTTGACTCAGCTCATTCCAGAGCCCACACCCAGGCATCCCCCAGGGCTGCTGTTGGTTTGCAGATGACATAATCCACAGAGGAGGTCGTAGGTCCCCCAGGGCCTGGAGGAGCCAGGCTAAGGAGCAAGGGCACCGGCCACCTTGGGTGACAAGATGCTCTCCTGTAGTGGCAAGTGAAGCTGAGGAACACCCTGAGGACAGGCCTGGCTCCAGCATCTGTCAGCAAAGGAAAACCCGGCAAGGAGCCCACTGCCTGAGCCTCGGGTTCATTTCCTGAGTGTTCCCGACCCTCTCCTGGTGACTGCCTCTTTTCTCCTCTTGTGGGTGTCATCTCTGTAATGCAGAATGAGTGCAGTCCTACTGTTCAAACGGAAGGGACGGAGAGAGAAGGCTGAGCTCCTCAGCTCGCCCCGCACAGAGGTATAGCACGGGTTGGTCACGGACAAACATGGACACAGTAACCTCAATATTAGAGGCTTCCAAAAACAACCACTATGGGAACATTTAAAACTTTTCATTACTTTATAAAAGAATATAAACTGAAGGATCAAAAATCTAAAAACCCAAGTGTTCTCTATCTTTTAATGATAAAGGTGACTTAATGAATTTCTTTTTTGAACATTAGATTAACATCTGTCTTGTTTAAAAAGAGGAACTACTTGAATCATTTTAGATTGGATGTGGTTTTTTTTTTCATTTCTCTTTAGTCATAGACAGTTTGTCATGTCAATACAATTGATGTATCCTTGGAATTACTCTAATACTGATAAAAGTTTGGTTTGCTGGCAACAGAAGTCCTTGCATTTGAATTGTAAACAGTGACAGCTGTGGGGCATTTTGCTCTGAAAGAGATCCTGTCTTATAATTGCATAAGGAGCCGGTGGGTTTCTTGAGCATGAATAGGACAGCATGTTTTGGTCTTTTGAAGATAATGTGCCAAGAGAGAAGCTGCTCAGAGCAGTTGCTGAGTCCTTTCCTCTTAAATATAGTTGAAGGAAATTGAGATGTTCACTTGCGTTTATTTGTAATCATTATTTAAATTCCTGACAAGTGGACATCCGCACGTTTTTCATTTCCTAGCATTTTTCTAGTCCATTTTCTTGTTTTCCTCAGTTTATGGCTTACTTGTTGTAAGTTGGGCTAAATAGCTTGGCCAGGTCAACTATTGGAATAGCTCTGATCAGATATATTTTGGAAGGATTGCCGAGTGTTCTCCTGTTGTTTGTTTTTACTCTTTACATTGTTCACCTAAATGTCCTTTTGACCTAGTTGATGTGACGAACGAAGCTCATGGCTTGTAGGAAGGGTGTTGTCCAAATGCCGCTGTAGATTGTCTTTTGAAAGTATCTCCTAAGGCTGCCCAAAGCTCTCAGCGTCCCTCAGAAGCACCATGAACATGAGGCTTCCTGTGGACCCAGCTAGAAGCTCTCCCCTTGTTTTCCTGCCTGACACTCAGCTCCCACTCACTCTGGTGAGTCTAGAAAGGCTTGGCTGAGGAGTGGCAGGAAAGCGACATGTTTGGAGAAGCTGTTTGTAAGGTGGATTGCTTGTTTAAATGAGGAGTGCTGCTGCTGCTAATAGATGGCTGTTTGTACTTCTTGTAGAAGAACTGAAGGACCATTTGCTAGGAGACAATGCTATCGACAAAATCTTCACCTTGGGTAACTCTGAGTATCCTGTGAGCTGGGACAACGAGGTCAAACTCTGGACATTTCTTGAAGATCGAGCCTCACTTCTTTTAAAAACATACAAGACAACCAGTGAGGTAACTTGACTGAGTGAGGGTGTGAGCTTTGTCATGTTTTAAAAGATGCTTAATAAAGGTGCTTAATAAAAGATGCTACATGTAAAGGGCTATAATTCCTTATTCTATTTAACACGTTTACACTTAACAAAATGATTCTGTTGAGGCATTGTTGATTAGAAGACCATGTTTACATGGTTTGATACTTCTCTGTGATTTCTACTTCACACGATATAACAGCTAGAAGCTCTCATCTATGCTTTTGAGTTGGCACTATGCATTGAGGCACTAACTTGAAGTGCTTCTCATTCACTCATTCATCCATTCAGCCAAGGGCCAAGCCCTGGGCCCTTTCCTGCACAAGACCGACAGAACCTTTTAAATGGAAGTGAACTTTCCTGTCCCATGTGATAAAGCACCATTTGAGTTAGGCCCTCTTTTTTGTTTTATGACTGCTTTATTGAGGCACTAGTGACCCTGTGCATGGATTCGTGCACATTGAAAGGAAATTAATTAAAAGGTGGCTGGCTGGGCGGGACTGGGCGAGATGGGCCAGACACGCCCTAGAGCCAACCTCCAGCAGTCCTCCTGCAGTCCTCCCTGCCCGCCCAAACCTGGAGTGTCGCCGTGGCTTTGAAGGGCATCTGCGGAATGAGTGGGGTCCCTCCAGCAGGTGGGGTCCCTCAGCCTGGCTTGTGGGGATCAGGCTGAAACCGGCTCTTCAACATCCCCTCACAGGGTCCCAGAGTGCAGGAGGGCACTCTGCAAAGTTGCTGTCGTACAGGAACACAAACATAAGCATGCAGTAAACCAGATTCGGGCTGACAATGCCCCAGCAACAACATAACCCACGGCTGAAGGTGGAATCACCAGACCCCATAAAGAATCAGGCTCCCTCCTCTCTGGTTTCAGGGCGCATCATCCGAGAACTGCCACTGCTGTAGCTCAGCAGCTCCTGCATTGAGTGTCTGCCCCCTGGTGGTCAGTACGCATTATAGCAGCCAGTCAGATGGTCGTACACTTAGCATTATTAGCCTCGTGTACAGATAGTTCACATACAGCACAGTCGCACTGCTGAAGTGTACATTATGATGTGAGTATACCGTCATGCAGCCACCTCCACAGTCAAGTTTTAAAACCTGTGTCACCCCCAAAATGTTCCTCATGCCCTCCCATCCTTAGCAGCAGCTGATCTGCATTCTGTCTCTGTACTTCCGCTACTTTAAACTTCTTGCAATTAACTGTGCTCTTTTTCATCCTAGGAAGACAAGTCCTTCTTGAAAAACCATGACCTTTCTGTTCGTGCAAGAATGGCCATCAAGTTGCGCTTGGGTGAAAAAGAGATTTTGGAAAAGGCAGTGAAGAGTGCAGCTGCCAACCGGGAGTATTACCGCAAGCAAATGGAGGAGGGGGCGCCGCTGCCCAAGTACGAGGAGAGTAACCCAGGGCTGCTGGAGGGCGGCGGGGCGGACTCAAGGCTGCCCCTGGTCCTGCGCAGCCTGGAGGAGGAGGCTGGTGTGCAAGAGGCCCTCACCCTCTCCGAGGTTGTCAACCGAGCAAAGGCTGCAGAAAACGGGCTCATCAGTGGCCAAAACTCTATTCCCAACGGGACCAGGTTAGAAAAGGAAAGTTTAGACCCAGAGGAAAGGAAAAGAGCGACTGAAGACACCAAAGTACCTTCAGAGAGCACCAAGGGTGTCGGCGAGCAGCTCTGAGGGCGCTGCCTGGAGCTCGTGCCAGTTCACGGACAGTCCCCTGACATCGCTGTGGTCCCTGGTTTCACATTTTTTGTTGTGTGTTTTTTCTTTTCTGCAGAGAGGAAAGTGTTTTTTGCTGCTTTATATAAAAATAATTTTTTAAGTTATTTAAAAAATCTAGCTTCCCTTTTTGATTAAGATTGCCATCTTGCTTTTAGGCAAAACAAGTTATCAAACCATGACAGCGAAGGGGGAAGAGAGGTGCCACGGAAGATTGTGCAGAGCCATTGTGGGCAAAGTATTTTCTTCCTGGGGAAGAATTAGCTCCTCTCTCAGCTGTGCTTTTGTGGGCCTGTCATTGTGACAGCCAGAATGAGGCCTGCTCTGCCTCCTGCCAAACAGGACGTGGTGGGGGCTGGGGGCTCCGAGTGGGAAGGGGGTGCAGTTGTACAGCCGAGAACAGGCTTGAGGTTTGGAAACTTGTCTGTGCAGAATCTTTTTTCCCCTAAAAATTTAGCACTCCATTACCAAAAGAAGAGGTAAGATGGCAACCTTATTTTTAATAGTTTTAAATGTTGACAATAACCCTAATTATATAATTATACACACACCCACCTAGTGATTTCTAAAGATTTGTTTACTTTTTGTGTTTTGTTTACTGTATTAAGAATGCATCCTTTCTCCTTGAATCAACGTAGGACATGCATCATTCCTAGTTTCAAATGTTGGCCCCGCGCTTAAAGTGATGCATTTGATTTCCAGTGTTGGGAACGGAGTTTGCAAACCCAGCGGCTGTTTTCTGCGACCAGGTTCAGAGTGAGGTGGCTTCCTGGCGCTTCTGGTTTTCACAACAAGCTAGAGATTTTCAAAGCTACACTTTTGAGTAAAAAGCCTTATTAAAAGGAAAATGTGATTAATATATTTGTCTCTTCCTTTTCTTTGGAGTGGGACAGGCTCCTTGAATCAAGCTTTTATGCAAACCACCCTGCAACCCACCAGGCAGGGATTTAGGCTGAGCAGTGGCATGGAGTGCTTGCTGGGGGTTCAGAGATGATGGAGGCCTGTGCCCAGCCTCACCAGCTGCTAGGTGGTCCAGACAGAGGGCGTGAGAGGCAGGAACACAGAGAGGACCTTAAGTTCCAAGGGAAGTAAAGGCTGGGGAAGGCGTCCAGGTGGGGAGTGGGCGCATCCATCCCTAGAAAGCCGCCAGTTGCCAGATGCCAGATGCCAGTCTTAACTATAAATTTCACATCGACTCTGATGTTCCTTTAAGCCATCCCGTGATTTGAGGATGCTGCCTTAGTGAACATCGTTGCTTACAGGTCGTCTCAGGGTGGTCTCAGCCCTTCTCCCCCAAGAAGACACTGCAGATACACTGCTTCGTTGTGCTGTGCACCCGCTTCTAGAGCTGCGTGGGGTAAGGCCCCTCGTGTGCACCCGCTTCCGGAGCTGCGCGGGTCAGCTCCCCACTGTGCACCCGCTTCCGGAGCTGCTCGGGACAGCTCCCCGCAGTGCACCCACTTCCGGAGCTGCGTGGGATAAGGCCCCTCCTGTGCACCCGCTTCCGGAGCTGTGCGGGTCAGCTCCCCTCCTGTGCACCCGCTTCCGGAGCTGTGCGGGTCAGCTCCCCTCCTGTGCACCCGCTTCCGGAGCTGTGCGAGGCAGCTCCCAGCTGTACACCCGCTTCCGGAGCTGCGCGGGTCAGCTCCCCACTGTGCACCCGCTTCCGGAGCTGCTCGGGTCAGCTCCCCACTGTGCACCCGCTTCCGGAGCTGTGCGGGTCAGCTCCCCTCCTGTGCACCCGCTTCCGGAGCTGTGCGGGTCAGCTCCCTGCTGCAGTGCCTGGTTGGCAGCTTTCCCCTCTGAGTGAGGTTGGCAACTCTGTGTGATGCCTCTAACTTCCCTTGTTGGTCTGTACGCAGTTTGAACTTATCCGCAGGAGGATGCCTGTGGTGCCAACTCCCCTCTCAGCTTTATGCGGAGGCCCTCTTTTAAAAATATTCATTAAATTGATTGGGATGACATTGGTCAACATGAACATATAGGTGTTAGGTGTGGGTTTCTATGTTATAAGGTCTGTATATTGCCCTGTGTGCCCACCACCCATCTCCTGTCACCTTATATATATACTAGGGGCCCGGTGCACAAAAATTTGTGCACTCGGGGTGGAGGGAGTCCCTCAGCCCGGCCTGTGCCCTTTCACAGTCTGGGACCCCTCAGTGGATATCCTATGATGGCCCCAGTCTGCCAGGCGCCTTCTGTGTGTGTGTGTGTGTGTGTGTGTGTGTGGCCACTGGGGACCTGCCCCCAGCCACATCTGAGGCTCGGAGCAGTCCTCCTGTGTGTGTCTACCTGCTGGGGGCCTGCCCCAGGCACACCGTGGAGGCTTGGAGCAGGCACCCCCTCTATGATGATCTCTCAGACTCTTGCCCTCCCCTGCATGTTGTTCTCTTTTTTGAGCTGTGACCAGGGCTGGGTGCGGCCTGCCTCCCAAGCTTGCCTACTGCCCATCT
>PVJC01016865.1:22500-33209 GCA_004026665.1 Murina feae | reverse complement strand
GGTGGAGGCGGGAACCCACAACCACAGCCCCCTTCAAACCTCCATTCCCAGAAGCCCCCGACAGTCAGCCTGAGCTCCCCTCGCAGACGTGTGCACAAGGAATCCTCTTTCCTTTAAATCTGCTCTTTGTACATCGAGGTGCTTTCCCCTTCCTGCACAAAGAACTTTTCCTCTGTTTACAACTGTACTGGCGAAGGTCTTTCTCACCATTTGCAAAACCCAGAACCACCTCCCTCCCTCCTCCTCCCCCCGGACTGCCCTTTCCCAGGTCCGAGAGGGGAATCTGTGGCGCTTATTGCCACCTCTATACATCCTGCACAACGGGAAAGCACTCCTTGGATCTCCATTGTAGCGGCAAACATTCACTTCCAAGGCAAAAAAAAAAAAAGACTCTTGGTTTTTACGCATATGTGTTCTATTTTCAACTCATACCTCTCAGATAGCCAATATGCTTCTCTTTTGCCATAACGACTGAATTGTAAAAATCCTGGGGGCAAGGTCAAGGTCCCCACAGAATCTGGGCAACTCATGGTAAGTGCCTAATGTTAATAATTAGATTGAATTACTGTGATTTTTTTGGCGGGTGTTCTATTTGTATACTCGTTATTATTTAGTAATAATCCAGTGCCAATAATATACATGATCACAAACATAAAAGCATTTTGTAAAGGGTGCAACAGTGTGCAAGTATCAATTATTAAATATTGCCATTTCTATTTCTCCTCACCCTTTATTTTTATCAATAACGGGGAGATTTACCTCCTAGTTTTTCAATTTCACAGACAAAAGAGAGCAAAACATAGCAAACAGTCACAAAACCTATAATTTGCAAAATGAAGCAAATATTTTCCAAAGTGTAAAGAAATCATGATTAATTTCCCTCAACACTCCTTGGTAAATTATCAATTTGAAATCAAGTGTGAATTCTGCAAAAAACAGAAAGGCACATAATTGCTGGGCCCCCTCAAATATATCCCTTTTTCTTGAAGATAATACCTTAAATTCCTTTTTGTTTTAAAGTTGTGACTCTTAATTTTTTTTCAGTGTGACATTTTAGCTATTATTAGTCATTTACACCTTACTGTGAGTGAGATCCTGTCCTGAGACTGGTTTTGCAGAAAAAAGGTTATGAGCAAGACACTTGTTTATTGAAGGAATGTGTCACTGATAGGGGAAAGGAGATGCTTGTAGCGCTAGTTAGCTTTGCCCTGATTTTACTTTCATTGTGTTCTCATTTACTTTATTTTTTTTATTTTATTTTTCCCCATTACCATTAAACCCTCCCCCAATACCCTATCCTATCTCCACCACCACCCCCACCCCATCCCTGGCAATCACCACTCTGTTTTCCTTGTCCATAGAGAGCAGGCAGACAGTTCTACTGGGGTGGAGAGAGGGGGTGGAAGGATTGAGGAAAAACAAGAACTCATTTACTTTACATCTTCCCCCTGATGCCTTTGTTTCTTATCCTGAAGTACACAAGCATACTGTCCAACAGGTACAGTGAGTATCAGTATAAAAATAGTTCATATTTCTGGTGCATCAACTTTAGTCAAAAAGTGGGACGGAATTTACTCTCTTAACTGATTGTTTTAAACACTTTTTTTTCTTTTAAAGTGTGCAGATGTGTTAAGGAATGCACTGCACAGTTTGAAGTTTCTCCAAATGAAAGCTTGAGAGACTTCCAGTTAGACATTCTGCCCTTTTCCCACTACCTATTCAATCTTCTCAGTCATTAAGGGTTCTTTGATGAGAAACTTCAAGAAGCACTGAAAAAAGAGGGATGCTGAAATGCATGCATCCACCTGACTTGAGAAGGACCCTTTTAGACAAGGACAGTGGAGAATTTCTTTTTCAGCAAACAGCAGCTATGGGAGGATTGAATTCCCTTTTCGTTGCCTGGGGCTTCAAAGGGAAAGGTGCAAGAAATATTTGTTGTGTGTTGATGTGTTGCTGCTTGCAAGGGTACTTCATTCCACTGTATTTCTCAGGGCCAATGTACAGTATTTCAGTTACATCGTGGGCTAAATGTACTCTTATGAGGAAATCTAGGAAAATCACTTCCTTTTATAACACCTTTTCTGTGCGAGCATGTGTTCCAAGTTCCAAAACAAAAATTTAGAAATTAATTTTGGTGGGGGTAGAATATATTTGTACATTGGCAATTTTCCATGTATGTACGATGTGATCCTTTCTTTTCCAGATGACATGGCTGAAAGTGCTACCAAGTCTATGAGTTTGGCTGGAAAGGTCAAAGCTTGATCCATAGACCTTGAGACAGGATTCATGTAAATATTGCCCTTTGGCTTGTGGCAACAGCTGCTATTTACAGAACATGTGCTACCTTATTTGCAAATCTGCCTAAAATTCATGATCTGTAGACTTTGTTCAACAAATCACCTGGAAGGTATTAAGGAGCACAAATTGGTCATTACAGAATGGTCATGAGATGTAAAGTACAGCATAGGGACTATAACCAGTAATATTCCAATAACTAGACATGGAACTGGACCAGTACAGGATTTTGGGGGGTGGTCACTTATTCAGTTATGTCATGTCTTGTCACTGTTATATACACCTGAAACTAATATAATGATGTATGTCAACTGTAATTGAAAAATTTTAAAAATGATTTTAAAAAAGCAAGAGCCACCTGGGTTCTGATCCTTCTCAACACCTTGCTCTATCTGCTACCATTTTCCTTTTTTGTCTTTTTAATTGACATGGACTTTAATTGTTCTGCCCTATTGAGGTTGGAGAACAAAGCAACATTTTGTAAAGAACCTTGGTGCCATAGTTGGGAGCCTTAAAATAAATCCTAGTCTACTGGACAATATATCCATTTTGTCAAATTGTGGATATTGTGGAAGTTATCCAGTGGTCACTTTTCATAGCTAAATTTGTTTAGTAGCCAGCAGAATGCATGTCCAATGATGGTATTAAATATTTTTATGAAGTTCATAATGGCGAAGTCAAGGGCTTGGTGTTCCTTCTCTGATGCTGTATCTGAAGTTTATCATTGAAATCACAGTTTTAAGATCATCACATTGTGATCCCACTGGTCAGTGTTCTTTAGAAACTGGTATAAAAGACTCTGTTAATTGTATCTTGCTTACAGCTTTAGTAACCATCCTGTTTATATCAGTAAGCTTTCTCACCATTCTTCTTAAACACATTTACAATAGTGGTATTTTAAAAAACATGATATCTCCTCAGTGTTCTGTATGTTAAGGATTGTGTACGTCTATCATTTTTTGAGCACCCATTATTGTGTCAGGCATTGTTCTAGATTCTTTACATATAATATTGCTAATACTACTGGGAATTTTATGAAACAAATGCTAGTATCAGAAGACAGAGATTTAGGAGACCAACTCATCTCAGTCCCCTAGCTAGTGAATGACAGAAGCCATATTCAAATCTCAACTTGTCTCGCTCCAAATCTCATTTTTTAACTTCACCTTTTTTAAAAATATATATATTTTATTGATTTTTTACAGAGAGGAAGGGAGAGGGATAGAGAGTTAGAAACATCGTTGGGAGAGAAACATCGATCAGCTGTCTCTTGCACACCCCCTATAGGGGATGTGCCACAACCCAGGTACATGCCCTTGACCGGAATGGAACCTGGGACCCTTTAGTCCCCAAGACGATGCTCTATCCACTGAGCCAAACCTGTCAGGGCTTAACTTCACCTTTTTTTAAAAATATATTTTATTGATTTTTTACAGAGAGGAAGAGAGAGGGATAGAGAGTTAGAAACATAGATGAGAGAGAAACATTGATCAGCTGCCTCCTGCACACTCCCCACTGGGGATGTGCCCACAACCAAGGTACATGCCCTTGACCGGAATCGAACCTGGGACCCTTGAGTCTGCAGGCTGACGCTCTATCCACTGAGCCAAACCGGTCAGTGCTAACTTCACCTTTTTAAAGTTCTCTGTCCCTCACAAGATTTCTCATTGATAGTAGAAATTATATTGAGAAAATGACTGAGAAATATTTTTTCCATCTGTCTCTACAGGGTTCCCTTTGAGTTTCTAAGGAGACATTGTCAATCATAGGCTCTGGTGTAATAATGGCCAGATAATTTCTTTAGGTCTACGTAAAAGTTATTATAAGGTGGAATTTGGAGAATAATTTGGGATTCTTGCATGTACCTAAAGTAAATTCTTAGAACAATATTGGGACTCATGACAGGGTGCAGAGAAGGGAGAAACCTAATAAAAACACCATAGATATTCAAGAAGAATTATTTGGCAAAATATTGTACAGTACATTTATAAGTGGAATACTGTGCAGTCATTATGAATGATTTTGTAAATGTATATCTGTGAACATGGAGACATGCTCCTAATACGTTGTTCAGTGGGAGAAAAAAGGCAAGGAAGAAAGTAGAATGGCCTGGCCAGGGTTGCTCAGTTAGTTGGAGTGTTATCCATGTGCACCAAAAACATTGTGGGTTTGATTCCCTGCCAGGGCACATACTTAAGTTGTTAGTTTGATCCCTGGTTGGGACACGGAAAGGAGGCAGCCTATCTCTCTCTCTCTCTCTCTCTCTCTCTCTCTCTCTCTCTCTCTCTCATCAATAAACATATCCTTGGGTGAAGATTGTTTTAAAAAGAAAATAAAGCCCTGACGGGTTTGGCTCAGTGGATAGAGCGTCAGCCTGCGGACTGAAGGGTCCCAGGTTCGATTCCAGTCAAGGGCATGTACCTTGGTTGCGGGCACATCCCCAGTAGGGGGTGTGCAGGAGGCAGCAGATCGATGTTTCTCTCTCATCTATGTTTCTAACTCTCTATTCCTCTCCCTTCCTCTCTGTAAAAATCAATAAAATATATAACAAATAAATAAAGAAAAAGAAAAAGAAAAGAAAATGGTTCAGTTTTTGCAAATAAATAAATAGAAAGAAACTATTTGCATAAATAAATTTCCACAAAGGAAAATGGCTAGCGTGGACCCATGAACCGGAGGTCATGGTTTGATTTCTGGTCAGAGCCCATGCCTGGATTGCAGACTCCATCTATCCCCAGTAAGGGGTGTGCAGGAGGCAGCCGATTGAAAATTCTCTCTCATCATTGATGTTTCTGTCTCTCTCTCGTCTCCTCCCTTCTCTCTGAAATCAGTAAATTAATAAAGCATACTAAAAATAATAAGTAAATAAAGATGCAAGCATTTACATGATGCTTAATACCTTTTTAAAAAATCTTGACCAATGAAAACAGGCAGAAGTTTTTTAAAGAAGTTTTTGATTTAAGAGCTTTGTTGTTGCTGTTTTTTTTAAATATATATTTTTTAACTACCATATCACTTTTATTTAGTCTCCATTTCTAAAATATTGTTTACTTTATTTCTAATGCTTTGTAAGCTACATTTTCAAGTCTCCTTGTTTTCTTTTTTCCAATAATATAATTTCTGAATTATTTTTATTCTTTTTAAATTTTATTTTATTGTTTAAAGTATTACAAACAGTAGTACATATGTCTCCTTTTTTCCCCATTGACCTTCCCCCAGCCTCCCCTACCCCCAACTCCCCGGCACATGCCCTCACATCCCACACCCCATGTCTTGTGTCCGTTGGTTATGCTTATATGCATGCATACAAGTCCTTTAGTGGATCTCTTACCGCCCCCTCCAAATATATTTTTATTGATTTCAGAGAGGAAGGGAGAGGGAGAGAGAAATAGAAACATCAGTGATGAGAGAGAATCTTTGATCAGCTGCCTCCTGCATGCCCCTCACTGGGGATTGAGCCCACAACCCGGGCATGTACCTTTGACTGGAATCGAACCTGGGACACTTCAGTTCACAAGCCAACACTCTATCCACTGAGCAAAACCATCTAGGGCTAGACAGAAGTTTAATACCTCACCAGAGTATGCTGGCTCAATACTAGCCCTGGTTTAATTCTGGATTAGAAAGGATGGGGTGGTTAGAGAGAGAGGCACCTGGTTTGAGGGTGATTTCCAAAATGCTAACAATGTTTGATTTCTTTGCCTGGGTGAAGACCACTTGGGCATTCACTTTGTAAGCAATTGTTAAACTGTACATATATATTTTATGCACGTTGAAAGAAGGAAATATAGACATATTATAGGAAAATATAAATAAATGTTGCCCTGGCTGGTGTTGCTCAGCGGTTAGAGCATCAGCCGGGGCACCAAAGGGTCACGTGTTTGATTTCCAACCAAGGACATGTACCTGGGTTGCAGATTTGATCCCCAGCCTTTGTCAGGGTGTGTGCAGGAAGCAATCAATCTATGTGTCTCTCCCACATCGATGCCTCTCTCAGGCATGTGCTCGCTCTCTCCCTCCCTCCTACCCTTCCTTCTACTCTCTCTAAAAAAAAATCAATGGGGATCAACCAAAGGACTTGTATGCATGCATATAAGCATAAGCGATGGGTGTGGACAACAGGGGGTGAGGGTGAGGGCAGGAGTGAGGGGATGAGGGGACATTGGGGGATAAAGTCACATTTATAATAACTTAATCAATAAAGGGAAAAAATGTTCTCCTGAAGAAGAAAGGAAAAAATAAATAAAAATAAAATGCATTGCTGAAATAACTTTGTTTCTATAACATTGTGAGTGAAATGTATTTTGGTGGGCAGATCCAAGAACTTTGCTGTATACATCAACTGTTTCTATGAAAAATATGTGACGTGAGTTCCAAAGCACAACATACAAGTGCACTTTTGGAATAGAGTCTATTTAAGCACTGAAGATTTCCAGGTTATGTACGAAAAGAAATTCTGAAGTAACAGCACTGGTCTGGCTATTACCATTGGCCTCAGTCTCATTCAACTAGACTCAACTAGAATCACCGTGTTACTCTGATTATAAATGACCTAGAGCAGTGTTGCTTCAAGTGTGATCCTCAAATCAATTGCATCACATTCACTTGAGTGTGCTTATTAAAGCCCATAGAATGTGCAGCACCAAGAGTGAACCCTAATGGAAACTATGGACTTCAGTTGAAAATAATGGATCAGTGTTGGTTCATTGATTGTAACAAATGAGCCACAGTGATGTTGATAGTGGGGAACACTGTGTGTATGGGGGGAGGGGCCTGTGGGAACTCTGTACTTTCTGCTTACGTTTGCTGTAAGCCTGAAACTTCTCTAAAAACTAGAGTTTATTAAATTTAAAAAAAAAAACAATGGAAAATATCCTTGGGTGAGGATTAACATAATAAATAAATAAATACTTTATAAATGTTTGCCTTAAAAAGTGTAACTATAAAGCCCTGAGAAGATTGTGGGGGAGGGGGGGTTGAAGATTAGAATGTCCAGCACTATCTTGTGCTTACGCACTTTGTAACAACATGATAACAAAACGAACAGACCTTGAGAAATTCTGAGTTCTATAAGAGGTACACAGAGACACTGTTGTTCAGAAGAGGGTGCATTCTTTTCCAGCTGAGAGGTGACAGAGAAAAAGCTTCACAGAAGAAGGACCATCTGAGGTGAGTATTGAAAAACAGAGAGGATTCCAGCAGGTACTGTTGCAGAGGAGGTTGGGGGGAAAGACAACATTAACGTGATGGAAGTAAAAATAAGTAGCATGTGATCAAGAAGTTAAATAGTTGACCCTAACCAGTTTGGCTCAGTGGATAAAGCGTTGGCCTGTGGACTGAAAGGTCCCAGTTTCAATTCCGGTTAAGGGCATGTACCTGGGTTGTGGGCACATCCCTAGTGGGAGGTGTGCAGAAGGCAGCTGATCGATGTTTTTCTCTCATCAATGTTTCTAACTCTCTATCCCTCTCCCTTCCTCTCTGTAAAAAAAAAAATCAATAAAATATATTTTTAAAAAAGAAATAAAATAGTTAAATTGATTAGAGTAGCATCTCCCAATTTATTTTTTATATATTTTTTTTATTGATTTCAGAGAGGGAGAGCGAGATAGAAACACCAATGATGAGAGAGAATCATTGATTGGCTGCCTCCTGCATGTCCCTGATCATGCAGAAGCCCGCATGTGTCCTGACCAGGAATCTAACCATGACCTCCTGGTTCATAGGTCGAGGCTCAACTACTGAGCCAAGCCGGACCAGTTCCCAACTTGTTTTGATGCTTATCACCCCTAGGAAAATTCTAAATCATACGTTATTTTCTCTAGAGAATAGTTATACATTCCACAGATACCACTGAATAATTACTGTGCTACGTGCTAGGGATACAGGCATCCTTGCAAGACAGATAAGATTCTGAAAATTACACTGCCTATATCTCGGTTTAATTTCAACATTCTTCCTGAGAGCAGAAAACAATCTAGACTCATCCACAAAATGTTGTGTGTGTGTGTGTGTGTGTGTGTGTGATTTCATGATTAAACTCAGATTTAGGGTCACTCTCTCGCTCCTTCATGACCCTACTATTGACTTTGAACCCAGAGTTCATGTAAGATTAAAATAGCAGGTGAGAAGGAGGTGTCCCCTTTTGGGGCTTTTAATATATTCCGCACTGGTCTTCCTTGATATGTACACTCACCGTGTCATCCCTCCCTGCTGCCATCCATTAAAGGTGGACAACTCCTCATCAGACATCTAATGGCATGGTCCCTGCTACCCAATGCTGTTTCCCCTCATCAGGACCACAGACCCAAGCTTCTAAGTTCTCTTTTCCTACTTGTCTCCTTCTTCTCATCGGGGAGGCTCTTATCTATTAGGGTGGAGAGATGGGGTAAGTAACCTAACATGTCTTACGCAGCAAGCATTCTTCCCAAAATTTTTCTGTCTTATGCTCTGGAATGAGACAGAAAACAACCTAAAAACCAAGAGTGTATTCTGCCCTTCAATTATGAAGCCTGCAATGACAGTGAGATGAGCTTCATGGGTCACTGCCTGCCTTGAGAAGTTGAGGATAGCAGAAAGCTCAGTTAATCTTCATGGTTTGCCCCACTGGATCCATCAAAGAGTCAATTAAATGTCACAAATAGACCCCCCAAAAAACCCCTTTTTTTCAAGATCTGATTGGATTTTTAAAATTTTGTGCTTTAAAATAATATCAGCTTGCTTACTTTAATTTTTGTGTTTTGTTTCTAAATGAGATTAGAGAAATGTTTTTTACTTGGCAGATGTGATAATTTTTATTCCCAATAAGCGAAAAACTGAGTTGAATGTAGCCATAACTCTATTTTCTCTTTTAAGATTTTCAAAGTACTAGAGGAATCTTTACGTGCTCTGTAGGAATTTTGATCAGATAAATGCAGTTTATGGGTCTGATGAGTATCATCTTGAGAATTTGTAGAATTTTCATCATTTTTATCACCTGTGTTTCAACATCAGCATGTCTTTGTTTCTTTGTAGATATACATTAAACCAGTATTTTTTTTCAAAAAAATTTTAACAATCTCTAAAGGTCAAGACCAAAATGTCAAGTTAGCAATTACTCAGCTGCATGATCAACGAAGTACCTGAGTCATGAGCACACTCGTCTGATTGCCACTAACCACTGCCCATGTTCAATTTCTAAGGGAAATGTTGGCTAGAGCATGAGATTTGTGAAGACTCTTCTTGGGAGGTAATTCTGAAAAGGTTTGTTCAGGACGGATTCCTTGGAGCCTTAAATACCAGGCTAAGTCCATATTCTTTTAGTTCATATCTCCAATCTCTGCAGAGAGGGGGAAAGTAGGCCTAGGCAGTGCAAGACCTGGCTATGGATTCATTGAGCTGACAGGAGAGCCTAGCCTAGCAGAATGAAATAGACAAAGGGAATTAAGAAACTAGCGGGGGCAGAAATAAAGTAGCAAAGGGAAGGTGCCTGTCACCATCTAAGGAGCCTTTCTCACCCCAAATTCTATAAGGAATGAAAAACATAAATGGAAATATGTAAATAAAAATGAGTTCTTCTGCATGGCTCAGTGGTTGAGTGTCGACTTATGAACCAGGAAGACACAGCTAGATTCCGAGTGAGGGCACATGCCCTGGTTTTGGGCTTAATTCCCAGTGTGGGACATGCAGGAGGCAGCCGATCAATGATTCTCTCTCATCATTGACGTTCCTATCTTCTCTCCTTCTCCCTTCCTCTCTGAAATCAATAAAAATACATATTTTTAAAAAATCTCTTATTTATGATTCACTGTATGGAAAAAATATCTAAGTTCGACTTGTGCATATGAAAAGCAAGGCTTTTCAACTAGTGGTGATTTAAAAATCATTGAATCATTTATACCTCTGCCTGGTCTGCTCTCCAACCTCTGGCTGCTGACTCACCTATTCAAAATCTTCCTTCCCAGCCTCATCTATGTTAACCAGGCCTGTTTTTGCCTTTGCAGGCCCAAAGCTCTCTTACTTGTGAAAGCTCCAGCCAGTATTACATAAACATATTAAAATGCATCTAAATCCTGCATTTAAAATATTTACATTTTTGCTGTAAATTTTTGAAAGGGCTATTGTAAGTTTGCTCTTGAAATTATTTGTGCATAATTAACTTAATTTATCATGGCTGTAAGTTCTCTATAATTATTATATATACCTGGAAATTCTTGAGAAGTGAGACAATCCAACCTACAAATTGTTTTCAAAGACAGCTTTTTAAAATAAATACAAATTTTAATAATGAATGAACTTAGGATAATGTTATATTTTGTCACTATTTCATTAAATGATTATTATTTTGAGTTTTCCTTTTCTTTTAGTGTTTTATAGTCTCTTTTTCAGATCTCAATTTTTTATCTCCAAAGAGCCCACAAATCCTACACTCTTAGTTA
>PVJC01016865.1:0-20000 GCA_004026665.1 Murina feae | reverse complement strand
AGGAAATAACATGAAATAATATAACCAGTATATGTAGCAACCACCCAATTATATCAAATCTTGCAACATCAACTTTCAGATTGTGTTTAAAAAAATAAATATTACAGATATAGGTGATATTTTCTGTATGCTCCTCTCCAGTCTCAGTACACTCCCTCTTTTGGTGGTTATTATGCCCTTTCATGTTTTTGCATTTTTTTATGAGAGAGAGAGAGAGAGAGAGAGAGAGAGAGAGAGAGAGAGAGAAAGAGAGAGATTTGTTCTACTTATTTACTCATTTATTGGTTGATTCTTGTATGTGCCCTGACCGGAGATCAAACCTGGAAGTATCAGGACAACATTCTGCTCTAAATAACTGAGCAATTAGGCCCTGGCCTGCCCTTTCATGTTTTATAGACTTTTACTATTATGTCTATGTGGCCATAAACAACATACAATATTTTTGCAGACTTTATATAAATGGTATATTGTACGTGTTTTGCAATATTCTCTTTATGCTCAACATTGTATTTTATATCTATGTTAATACATATAGTTTGAGTTATTCATTTTAATTTAAAAATAGTGACCACCTCATGAATACTATGCTTTATTTATCCATTCACCTGCTGATGGACATTTAATTTGCTTCCTTTTTTTTCTGAGATTGCAAAGAATTCTGCAATGAACATTCTTTTACATGCTCTCCTTGTGCACAAAGTGCAGAATTTTGCCCAGGTCTGTAGCTGGAAATGGAATTTCTGGATTGATGTATATTACATATACAATTTTGTTATATGATGTCAAATTCCTTTTCATAGCAGTTCTACCAAGTTATACTCCTTCTCACAGTGATCAGAGTTCTTTCTGTTCTACATCCTCAACAACACTTGGTATCATCTGAATTTTAATTTTTGCCAAAGTAATGGTCATGAAATGCTATCTCATGGTTCTGATTTTCAATTTTCCTAAAGAGTAATAAAGTGAAAGATCTTTTCATGTCTTTATTGACCATTTGGGTTTCCTTGACTATGAGGTTCTTATTCATATATTTTGTCAATTTTTCTACTAGTTTTTTTTTTGCTCACTGATTTATAGAGGATCTTATGTATTCTAGCTACTAGTTCACTCATTCATTTAATCAATATTTTTCTAGCATCTACTTTGTTATAAGAATAGTTCTAGGCACTTGGAATGAAACAATGAATAAAACTGACAAAAATGCCTGCCCTCATACCTAGCTGGTGTTGCTCAATGGTTGAACATCGACCTGGGGACCAAGAGGTCACTGGTTAAATTCCCTATACGGGCACATGCCTGGGATGTGGCCTCAATCCCCAGTATTGGGCATGCAGGAAGCGGCTAACCCGTGATGTTTCTCTCTCTCTTTTTAAAAAAAATATATTTTATGGATTTTTTTTCAGAGTAATAGAGAGTTAGAAACATTGGTGAGAGAGAAACATTAATCAGATGCCTCCTGCACACCCCCTACTGGGGATGTGTCCACAACCAAGGTACATGCCCTTGACTGGAATCAAACCTGGGACCCTTCACTCTGCAGGTCGATGCTCTATCCACTGAGTCAAACTGATTAGGGCTGATGTTACTCTTATTGACATTTATCTCTATCCCTCTCCCTCTTCTCTCTCTAAAAATCAATAAAATTACATATTTTTTTAAAAATGCATATTTAAAAAAAATACCTGCCCTAGTGGAACTAACATTCTAGTAGGGGAAGGGGCACAATAAACAAAATTTATAAGTAAAATAGACTAATGGATAGTGATAAATCCTCTGGAGAAAAATAAATAAGGAAGAGGGTATGGTATTGGAAAAGGAGATTGTTGAACTGCAATTTTAAATAAAGTTGTCTAGAAAAGCCTCATTGAGAAAGTGCCATTTTAGAAAAGACCTGAAGGAAATGCAAGTGCAGGCAAGGTAAACAGCAAGTGCAAAGGCCCTAAGACAAGAGTGTGCCTGTCAAGACCTAGGAATAGCAAAGAGAAGTGTATCTAAGCTGAGTGAATTGGGGAGAATGGTGGAAGAGGAAGTCAGAAAAGTGGTAACAGCTGGAAATGTAGAACCTAACAGGTTATCCTTTGTCAGATATATATATATATATATATATATATATATATATATATATATATATATATATATATATTCTCCCAGTCCGTGACTTGTTTTTTAGTTTTAACTTGTTTATGTTGTCTTGGAGTGCATACATTTTGAAGTGTAATATAGTTAAGTGTTCCAATCAATTCCCTTATTGTTTATCCTTTTAGTATATTAAATAATTATTCTCATTACCTATGCTAAGGTCATAAAGATGGTCTCCTATTTTCTTCTTAAAGTTTTAAAGATCTGCTTTTCACATTTACATCTTTAATCTACCTAAAATTGCTTTTTCCCCTCTGTGGTGTGAGGTAGGGATATAATTTTCCAAGTGGATGATCTATAGTCCTAGTACCATTTAGTAGATAATCCATTTCTGCCCACTCATTTCAAATGTCACATGCTGCATATTAACTTCCATATATGTGTGATCTGTATCGGGTCTGTATTCTGTTCCACTGGCCTATCTACCTCTATAACACACTGTCTAAATTACTCTAGGTTTAAAATCAGTTTAAAATCAGTCATATAGTCCATTGTAGATTCTTGAGCAAATGAATAACAGCTGAAGCATTCCTCTGGGGATAATATTCTTATGACTGTCAACAGAGTAAAATCGTCAAATGAGAGATCCATCACAATAGCTTACAATAAAGTGATGGTGGTGCGAATAGAGAGAAAACATAATTCCAAAGGAAATATTAACAAGGTTTGTTGACTGATTGGATACAGATAAATGAGGAGAGATGAAGAAAGCATAAGGCTTTGACATTTCAAGCCTGGGTGGCTGTGTGAAATTATGTTGACTTAGTTTTGCTATTCAGTGTTGCAGTAACAATGGGATATATTAGGCAAGGGGTGAAGGACAGGGATATACACTTCGTTGTTGCCTGCATAGAGGTGAGCTAGAAAGGGTTCAAAGATCTGAGCTTTGGGGATTTTTCTGATATAGTTAGTGGGTGGAAGGAATAAGGGGAAGGGGAGGGAGGAACATCTGAGAGATACGATACCCAGGACCGTGCATTGTAACAGTAATAAGGACGTTGTGAATGAATGATGTGGGTCCTGTTGACCCAACTCCTTTGAGTTCCCTCATAGGTATGACTATGCCCTATTTCTGTGGCAATCTTCAAAGTCCCCAGAACAATTCTGGTGTCAAGGGCAGCATTTAAAACGTATTGCGTGCTGGACGTGTCGGAGACGCCCTGTCCGTCGGGTTTCTCGCTGCAGTTCCGCAGATTGGCCGCAGGGGGCGCACTCCGTGGCGGCCTGGGAAACTGGCGGGGACGCGAGGCGACGCTCTCTCTCGGTGCAGCTCTCGGCTCCCGGCTCCAGCTCTCGGCTCGCGGCGTGGAGCTTCCCCCAACCTAACGCGCAGCGGAGGCGCTCGTGGAGGAGAACGCGAGAGGCAGTGTCGTCGGACCCGCCCGCAGCCCGCAGCCCGGCAGAGCCCGGAGGCCGCCCGGATGGAGCCGCCGCTTCCAGTCGGAGCCCAGCCCCTTGCAGTATCCGCCTGAGGGAAGGAGGAGGGGAGGCCGCGCCGGGCGAGGGTGGGGGTCGGAGGCTCTGAGGAGCGCGGCTGGGGCGGGAGCGGGAGCCCTTAGGCCCCGAGGCCGTGCCTCGCCGGGGGAGGGGGCCGGCGCAGGAGGCCGAGCCTGCGGTGTAAGGGTGGGCGGGCCGAGGGGCGGCAGCCTCACTCCCTCCAGACACGGGCTACCCCTCAACTGGCCGCGTTTTAGTGCAAACCCTTGACTAAAAACCACATATTGTGGAAGGTGTAGAGATCAAGGGTCCTGTCCAGGAGCCCTGCACCCTGACCCTAGCCCAGAGGAACGGGCAATATGAGTAAGTAACAGCTCATTCCCACAGGATAGCCCGCCGTTCCCTCCCGGCCCCAAACGGAGGAGCCAACCACCTTCCTCCCACTGACGCCCCGTGGGCAACAGGTTCAGGGCCAGGTGTGAACTGCGGGAGCGCTAAGCACGGGGGGCCTTGTCTCCAACGCTTAAGCCGCAGGATGGCTCCTGGAAGTGTGCCTCAGTGGAAGGACTCAATGGGCAGGGAAGCAGGAAGCCCGGGTTTCTCAGTTCCCGCCCCTGCCACTGACCTGAGTTGTGTAACCTCGGGCAAGTCAATAAAGGTGTCTAGGTCTTAATGCTGTCATGAGTCAAATAAAAACATTAATTGCTTACCTTAATAGCCTTTGGAGTTGGAACTGAAAGAATAATAACTGTGAGAGTGCTCTGCAAAAAAGTAAAAATGCGGTAGAATCACTTCATTGTTCACCTTGACAGAAGTGCCTTTTCTTAACCCCATTCAACTGGTTCCTCCAGTCTCCCCACCAGCTTAGTCCACTGGCTAGAAGGCATATTCATTAATTCAGTAATGGTTTCATGTAGGCCAGTAATTGCCTCATTTATTGACTTGACTGCTAGAAAAAGGAATGAAATGTGCAGAAGTAGAAATGACATTTGGCATTTTATCTTTGTGTTACCTTCCACTCTGCCGTGCATGTAGGAGCTCGGTAAATACTGTTGACTGATGGATCAAGTGATTATTTTGATAAGCTATCACTATAGCTGTTGGTTTCACTCCATTGCCACTAATGCCTCATCTTAAAAGTATCTGTGGTGACCATTACATTTCATAGGTCCCTATCTATCCCTGTGCGCTCAAGCCACCTCTCTTGGTTACTCACAGGTTTCTTGACATTAGAGTTTAAAAATTGCTGATCACTTAAATCCTGCCATTGCCCAACATTGGATTCCGCCTAAAAAACAATTTTTCTCGGTCCCTGCTTTTAGGCTGTCCAGACTCAGTATAAGTCTCTAATACAGAAGACATTCCCACTGGCTTATCCTGCCCTTTTCTGAGACTCTTAGTGCCACCCTATCTGAACATCAACTGTTCGATGAGGTAGCTCTTCCCGAGGGCCTTCTTGGTCAGATCTGTTGATGTAGGAGGCTTGTATTTTTTCCCCAGGTTTCATCAAACCCTGCAAGACCAATTTAATAAAGATCAGTTGAAACTAAATGTGAATTGAAAAGTGGACCCCCACTGCCACTTCTCAGAATTACATTGTGTGACCTTTGGGCAAATCAGTAAATTTTTTGTGCCTTAGTTTTCTCATGGACAAAAAAAAAAATGTGAGGATTACATAAAATAGCTGCATTGTTGAGATCATCACAGCCCGGGATTCAGCTAAAAGGGAGTGAGCAGCTGGCCTTGAGATAAATGTCTCACTCTATCTGAACTTGTACTAGAACTTCTAAACTTGCAGTGATAGCTCTCCTGACTGTTTGTGTCTTTCCCACATAAAATCAAATTCTTGGGTTCCATATCTGCATAGGTTATGGGGGTACAGCAACAACTAACATTTAATGGCTTGATTTGTGCCAGGTCCTCTTCTAAGCACTTTTCATCATCCACCTTTTATATAGAGAGACATTGAGGCGTCGAGAAATTAAGCCACTTGTTCACAGTTAGGATGTAACATTGCCGAGATTTACACCCATATAACGTATCTCAGAATTACATTGTCTGAAGTTTATTTAGAGATCATTTATTAGAGACACCCAATACTATCATACCATCTGTAATCTTCAAGTTCTTACCTCTTGGGTTCCTTCTCTGAATTGGGTGTCCAAAACTTTTTTACGTTAGGCCTTTTTCTCCTAGAACTTGAAGCCTGTTTTAATATTTAGTTCTGTAGTTGCTGTTGACTGTGGAGAAATTTCTATGAGAGACTAACATTACAGTTAAAAATAAGATTTTTGGAAGTGGAATCAAGCACTAACATTTATTTTTTTCAAGGAAAATAGATTATGATACAAGCTGTTGTTTCATCTTGAACCTTCCTTGAACAAATCATAGTATTTCCTAGGGATAATGCTGAATCCACATTTACAATTTGTCACTCTTTACTGCTTGACAACTACCAAATTCTGATTTCCATTGTTTTGTCATGTTCCTTTCTGCTCCAAGGAATGGTTAAGTAGCATTTTTGTGATTATTCTTAGCCCTGCTTTCTTGACACAATTTATTTAGTGACTAACACATAGATATTCATTAAATGCTTGTGGAATTGAATTAAATTCTCAGATTATCTTTATTTTCTGGTGGGCTTTTGTGGGGGTAGCATTTCAGGTGTACAGTGTAAAGATTCAATATTTGTATATGCTGGGAGATGATCACCACACGTAGTTACAGTTTTTTAAAGTAAGTTATGGGAATGTAACATACAGCCCCATAACTGAATCTGTGTTCCTTTTTTCCACCTTCACACCTTTTGCTCACCTCCTACCCCCTACTTCTAAAGACCACCAATCTGTTCTCTGTCTCTGAGTTTGTTTCTTGTTGGGTTTTGTTGAGATCATACAATATTTGCTTGCTCTGTCTGGTTTATTTAACTTAGCATAATGCCTTCAAGATCCACCCATGTTGCCTGTTTTGTGATCATTTTTAGCAACACATTCCAGTTGAAGCTTTACTGCTGTTTAACACCATGCCTGGTTTAGTTACTTTGAGATTATATTGGTATGTGTTCATTTTCCTCAAAGTAAGTTCTTCCTTCTTGATCCTTGCTTTCTCAGCCTTTATCCAGTTTCTGGTCTCCATCTGGGTTTATAGGACTCACTACTCAACTCATGAACTTCGCGCATTGAAAGGGTCCCACATTCCCCTAGTCACCTTAAAATACAAACCACTGCAAATTAAGGTCAGAGCAGGAAAGCAGCATTCTTTTCCTTAGTTTATTTCCCTTAGTTCTGTCTAAGCAACTTCTTTTTCCAGGTTATCTCCCCAAATGATAACAAAATAGAAATCAAACCCTTCAAAAACAATGACATTTTTAATGTCAGATGTTGAACAGTTATGTCTAGACATTCATCTCTGTTTATAGTTTAATCTAGTTTGTTTTTTCAACCGATATTTATGTATTAGGCAGGAGACAGTGAATATAATAGGGTCTTTGCTTTCAAGGAGCTCACATATTTGGGAAATAAATATAACTATAATGGCATAAAAGTGCTGTATTACAGGGGCACACGAACGAGATGAGGTCTCAGGCTCCTCTTGGTGTATTGGAGGAAGTCTCACACATAAGGTGATATTTGAGGTGGCTCTTGGGAAGAGTGTTCCTGGTAGAGGGAGGCACCTAAAGAGTGATAGGTTTGGGGGAAGCAGAATGTGTTCAGAATGACCATCTAACAGTAGGTTAGACCTTGATGCTGGGTCACAATGGATAAGTAAAGAATGAAAATTAATATTTCAGGTGTGCATAGGAATTTACAATTCTCACCTTTTATACTGAGTGGGGGACAAGCTTTTTGGTCATGTTTATGTAGAACAACCAGCATGAAGTTGGAAAGCAGAAAAAAAACACCTAAGGGGTATAAAGGCAGTCTGGTGATATCTGCTACCTTGTTGCCCACTGGAGTTATTTGGAGTGATCCAGCTGGCTGGGCACTTCCTCTTAGTCCTCCACGAACCTGTGGACTTTGAAGAGATAGAACCATTCTTTGGTAAAAGCCATGGGGATATAATTATAGAGCTATTTTATGAAATTGTAAGAAATTCATTCAACAAACTTGAGCAATTGCTATGTGCCAGACACTGTGCTAGGTGCTAGAAATACTATGGTAGAAAGCTACAGTCCCAGCCCTTATGGAGTTCACACCTAGATGCTATTAGTTCTTCACTCTGGTTCTTCACGCTGAAGGTACACGTGCTGTAATTCATGCTCTTAAGATTGTAAGCTGTTCTTAGGACGTAGGCTATTCTATGTTTGTTATTTATGGCGTAGAACAGTGTGGGTATTCAGATATTGATCACCACTAAATCTGTTAGTCCTGGAGCAATATCTAGCTGTCATGATGCTCAGATCCAGGGAACAAGATACAGCAGGCCTAATCAATACAGTCTAGATTTGTGTAACAACACAGCACTGTATTTTGTTGTTAAATGTTTGGATTTTTCAGTAGCTATTCGTTGATACATTCTTCTGTTTCCTAGGTTAATAATCCAGTTGCACGGGAAGGAACAGCATGTTCAAGATATCATTCCTATAAATAGCCACTTTAGATGTGTTCAAGGTACTAGCTTTAATTGCTTAGCTAGTTTTATAATGTTTTTCCATGGTCATTATTGCCTTGTTTAATACCATACATATTTATCACAGTATAAAAAGTTAAACATACTACTCTTTGCATGAATCTACCATCGAGAAGATGATAAATGCTTTGTCTAAGAGAGCTGAAGGGTTATATTAAATATATACATATAACATATTCACGCGCTTCCCAGGCTGGGGGTTAAAAATGTAGTCTGTTCAACGGGGGGTAAGGGCATGAGTGGGGGGGATGGGGGTAATGTGGGGATAAGGACACATATGTAATAACTTAATAAATAAATTAAAAAAAAATTTAAAAATGTAGTCTGTTACCTATGTAGGTAGTCTTTTATGCTGACAGACTCATATGTAGATTTAAGTGACATTCTTAGGTTTAACTGACAAACTGCTCATTGTAAAGTATCAAGGTTGCTGGGATTCACACACATTCAGCACTTTATCCTCTCACCATTTGAAATTAAAACATTTGGCAGTTTACCTTGACATTGGTGAATCATAAGAAAATCAGCTCTGGGAGGATATATTTGGCTTCCTGCCCTCAAATTTAGGGACAGAGAACAGAACATGTGTTGTTTCATCTGCTACAATGAGCAGCAAAAAATTGGGAGGTTTGTGTAGGAGGTGTTGCTTGTGTCATCTCACATTGCTGTGGAAAGGAAACTGATTACTAGAGAACAAACTCGTTATGTTTCCACTGGGTCCCTTGGCTTCATCTGACCGAAGCATTCTGTATAAGCTGTAGCTCCTTGGAAAACTTGAATTCTACCTTGCCTGGATTCTTTCTTAAACGACATTGAACTTTTTTTTGTCTCAAAAGTATATAATAAAATTTTTGAAAGAATAGAAATATATAAAGCAAAGCAAATTCCCATCCTTCAGAGATAAACACCTAACATTTTTACCTTTTTCTACACACGTAACTTTTAGAGTTGGTGGAAGTCAAACTATATGTAGTTGTTTTGTTCGTTCTGCATGCCAACATATTATGAGTGCTTTCCCTTGCCATTAATAGCTGTATACTATTCCATTTTATGAATGGCCCATAATGTAATTGTTTCCCTGTGTTTGACATTTGGTTATTTTCTGCTCGTATAAATAGTAATAGGATAAATATCCCTGTACACAAATCTTTCTACACATCTTTTATATCCTTAGGATTTGTTCTTGCAAGTAGAAATACTAAGCTTCCTTTTTAAGGAAGCATGTATTAAGAATGAAAAATCCCCACAATGAATGGTATCCACATTGTAGAGAAGATTGAAGTCATAACCATTCAGCTTGCCCTGTGTGAGAGAGACACTGAACAAGGCACCTGCATACCACACACTTCACTCTTCATGGTGTAGCACCCTTTGTTGCATACCCAGACCTTTACGGAGAAATGCCAAAGATAGCTTTAGATTAGTATCCTATTAACTCTATACCTTTTTGTGCTATTTCTAGAGTCTCTTTTACCCTCTTAGTATTGTTTTTAGTAAGAAATACAGCAGTCTTAGGTTGGAATCTAGGAAAATATGTGTGCACACACACAGTAGTTCCCCATAACAAAAGGAAGTTCCTTTGAGTTTTCATATTTTCTGTTTCCTGACCTATGCCCTGTTTTGAAATGTCTATAAATACTGGGTTTTAAAGAATTAGTTACTGAAGAACAAGGACAAACATATAAACAGCTATGTCCTGATGTCCCTTGCTTCATCATGCTAGTGAGAGTGTTAAGACTATTTCCTAATAGTAGACAGTTTAGTTCCTTACCCGTTGCTTCTGTTGTGCCTGAATAATGGAGCCAAGTATACAATCCTGGCTTGTGAAGGAACCAGAAAAGGCCGAGACTACTCCATTTGGTCCCAGTCGTTCCCAGGCTAATACCGTGGAGTCAGTATCCAGCGTGCAGGTAACCAGGAAGCTCTGAGAGGTGCCGTAGGCCAAATCCAGGGAAGTCAGAGAGGAAGAGATGGCTTGGGTCTAGACATAAAGGTAAAGAAGGAATTCCAGGAGAGCCATGGAGAGAAAAGAGAACTCTGAACATGAAGACTGGACTTTGCCCCAATTTATACTTCCTTTTTGGGCGTGGGAGGCCTTGGACCCATGGGTACTATTTGTAGCCTGAAGATAAAGAACGTTGGGTATTCTTTGTTCCTAAATGGGGCAGTGGTGGAGGTAATGGGATCACCAGGAAATTTTCAGAGACTAGATCTGAGTGTAAAAGTAATTAACCTCTGGGCTTCTGGGGTCACTTCCTTGGCTTTTTAGAAAAAATTATCTAAATTATGCTGATTATGTGAAATGTGTATGTTCTAGTTGGGATTTAAACTCATCTTCACTTGAATTAACATGTTATGTTCCTACTATTGTAATTCCTTGATTTGCTTTGAGGCGTTCCATTTGGTTCCCTGTTCAATTCATTTTTCTTTTAGTTGAATTGCTCATAATCTTTAGCATCTAGTACTATTAAAATCCTTTTTTAAAATGCTAAACAAAAAAGCAAAGGGTTTTTAAAAAAATACATGTTCTAGGACCTAGAAGTGGTGATTGAGAGAAGCAGTTTTTTAGTTAGGCATATACTTCTTTTGGTTGTAATGACTGGTTTCTCTCCCCTGATCCTATTCTTTTTTCCCCTCAGAAGCAGAAGAAAATCTTTTGATTGATATAGCTTCAAACAGTGAGTATCTTTCTGAATGGAACTAATTTTCATTCAACAAACATCTACTTGAATACCCACTATATTTAAGACACCTTTTGGCCACATTTTTTATCTTACCATCTTATCCTATATTCTCCATTTTTTTTCAGGCAGTCATACAAATTAGAATTTCTTAGGCTAAGCATAAGAAAAAGCAGGTGGCTGGCAAGAATCTCTTAAAAAGTTGAAAATATGATCTGTGTTTCTAATGCTGAACTTCTTTGAGCTACCAGTATTGTTGCTATCAGTTAAATCTTTGCTATGGAACTGATAATTATAGGAAGGGCCAGAAAATGTTTAAAGCACATAAGGTTTATGAGTTTGTTTTTTATCCTCACCAAAGGATATGTTTATTGATTTTTAGAGAGAGAGGAAAGGAGAAACATTGATGTGAGAGAAAAATATCCATCGGTTGGCTCTCCTGCATGCACCTACTGGGGATTGAACCCACAACCTAAGTATGTGCCATGACTGGAAACTGAATCCGCCATCTTTTTAAAAATATATATATATATATTTTTTTTATTGATCTTTGAGAGTGAAAGGGAAAGAGATAGAGATATAGAAACATGGAAGAGAGAAACATCAATCGGCTGCCTCCTGCACATCCCCTACTGGGGATCAAGCAGGCAACCCTGGGCATGTGCCCTGACCAGGAATCAAATGGTGACCTCCTGGTTCATGGGCTCACACTCAACCACTGAGCCATCCCAGTCAGGCAACCCCACCACCTTTTGGACAGTGCTCCAGACTGGCCAGGGCATTGGTTGTTTTTTTTAACTACTGTTAGGCAGCTTTGTAAAAATCCATTTATTATTTTTATATTTTAAATCATAATGTTTTCCTTTACTTGTTATATTCTTTTGAATATAACAAGAGTCCCTCTTACCAGGCATACCTTTTTTTTTTTCCTTAAAATAATTGTGGGCTTTTATTTTAGCCCCATCCCCTCAAGGCATCCCTTTATTAGAGAGAACATCATCTTCTCACAGTTTTCACTCTTTCGTTTGTATCTATTTGAAGCAAATCATTGACTCTCTGTGCAAGCTGTTCTTTGCTTATCTAATTGTACTGTGTTATGAGGAGGAGAAAATGGGCACTGTTTGTTTGTTGTGGAAAGGAGTATGTGACCACAGGAATCTGCATCAAACTGGTTGCCTTATCTTTTGGTTGAGTCCTTGGATGAGTGGGACGGGGCTCTTATCTTGGAGTTGTGGATTGTATACACTTTTGTCACTTTTGTTTAGACATGTAGTCGCTGTCCTTGGCACCATTAATTCGCATTTAACAGTTTGGGTGAGCTTTTCCGGTTTGGGTTTTATTATTCTCGTCTTTGGAAGTCTTGGATTTTGGAAGTCTTAAAGGCTGATTTCTAAAGGTTAAGTAAGCTCAGCTCCTGACTTCTACTGCAAGTATCCAAGAGAGCAAATAACTTAAAATCTATTTTTCTTGTGCTTAGAAAGAAGGCAAAAAGAACGCTAAAAAAGTTTGAGCAAAGGTAGTTCAGCAGTGACTGATATTGCTGCTGAAAGAAGAGACTGAAATATTCTGTTCTTAGTGTGGAAATAGGTATTTCATCCAAAGCTGAAAAATTACACTGAAGTGTGCTTCTTCTCTTACAAACACCTAGTTTGTGGCATTAGTTTTGTTGGCCTCTCCTATATAGAAATTAGCCACGTGTTACTCTCTCCAGAGTTCAAGTAACCATTTGAATAAAATTCTTTGTTATTTCTGCCCATTTAGTAATATGCACTGAAACCAAATTTTATCTTGATCCTTGGACTTCATACATAAACTTTAAGGCACACAGCATGTTGCAGGAGGTGGACCTTGGCTTTGTTAGTGTAAATATACATATATGTCTCCAAAACTCAGGCCTGGGTTTCTCAGTATTTGAAACCAAGAGAGATAATGTGATTGTATATAGGGCTGTGCTATCAGGTAGTGTATATTAGCCACTAGTTACATGTGTCTATTTAAATTAATTAAAAATAGAAATTCAGTACTTCAGTTGCACTAGTCACATTTCAAGTGCTCATTAGCCACGTGTGGTCATTGGTTACCATATTGGACAGTGTACTTATCGAACATGCCCATCATCACAGTAAGTCCAGTGACAGTGCTGTTATAGAGTGAGAAAAAGGTTTAGGATTGAACTCTAAGGAACTCTACTTTTTAAAGGTTAGACAGAAAAGGAGATGCCTCAAAGGGCTCTGAAAATTAGTGACGAGAGGGAGGGAGGAAGAGAAACTAATAAATATGGTGTCATGCCTTTGGAAGAGATCATTTCAGGAATGGTCAACTGTTGATATCTGCTAATAGGTCAAATGAGATAACTGAAGTATACCCATTGGGTTTAGCAATATGGAGGTTATTGGTGACTTTAACAAGTCAACTTCATAGAGGTGATTGGAGCAAAAGTCATATTGGAGTGAACTTAAGAGAGAAATGGGAGCTGAGCAAGTTGCGACTTCGGTTTTTTGAAGGAGGTTGACTGTGGAGGGGACTATAGATACAGACTAGAGTTGGAACAAATATGGGGTCCAGGAAGTTTTTTAAACAGGAGGGATTTAAAACATGGTTTAATTTAATGATGATGGGAAGTGGCCTATGAAAGGGACAGGTTAAAAATATTCAGGGGAGGTGTCTGGGAATGATGGTAAGATTCCTGTGAGAATCAGAGGGCTTGTAATTCAAAGAAAAGAGGGCCTTTGATAGGGGCTGTAATTAAAAGTAAATGTGGCCTTTTCTTTATATATGGAGGGAAAGGGAAAATGAGTTCAAACACAGGTAAGTTTCCATGTGATGGCTTTCATTTTCTCTGAAGTGTGAAGTGAAGCATTCAGCTTGGAATAAGAGTGCTTGGGAAAAGGGGGATGCAAAGATTGAGGATAAATGAAAAGATGTGAAATAGTTGTTCTAGATAGTAGTAGGGTACTAATTGACTATGAAAACTTAGATCACTCGCTATCATAGTGTGCCCCAGTTGAGGTTAGCAATCAATTTATGATGTGTGTGTGTGTTACACTCTCTAGCTGCTCAGGTATAAGTAAAGTGAAGGCAGTTAGTTGGATTTCTGAGGATTGGATGTTTGCCAGCTAAGTGCTGTGGAAGAACAGAATGGAAAGGAAGCTCTGAACTTTTGGAACAGAGCATAATGATGGCATCTGTTTGGTATAAAGGGAAGTGAAAGCGGAAGGGAATGAGTCGATGCTGAGAAAGAGGAGGGATCAATGGGCTGGAGGGGTTGCCATGTGAGCAAGTAAGGTAGAAGGAATACAGGTCAGAGTGGGATATTTGAGTTAGAGATTTATGAAGTGGTGGTGTTTCTATGATGAAAAGGTCCAGCATATAACTGAGGGAGTCCCAGTAAGGACTAAGGGAGTAGGTGACTGAGGTGGAGGGGCAAGGTCATTGGATAAGGAAATCGAAGGTATTGGCTCGGTATTTGTGCTAGTTTTGAAGGGACCAAAAATTAAGGCAGGAGTTTGAGTGGAGAGGAAGTCTTCTGAGTCAGATATTGAACCTTGATTCAGAAGTTTCTGGGAAGATAGTAAATGATTTCATGGAGGAAAGAGGGGAAGAAGCTGGTAAGCACAATGAGTGAGTCTCAAAGGAGACAGGATTTTTCCTAGGGAGAAGAGGGAATGGCCTGGAAATGGCATTAGGGCAAATAAGGACACAAATCTTAAATTACAAAGAGTGCAGGAGGCTACAAACAGCCTCCATTTCAGTGGGGTACAGGGGGACCAGCCGGTTTGCAGGTGACTCTGCTTTTTAATCTGGGTGCACATAGAATCATTCAGGGAGTAATTTAAAAACTACCAGTGCTTGAGCTTCACTCCCACAGATTCTGTTTTATTGGCCTGAAGTGGGGCCTAAGAGTCAGTATTTTGTATAAGTGCCTCGTAATTCTAATGCAGCTATAGTTGGAAACCACTGAGAGTTGCGGGGAATGTTCAGAAACGTTGAGGATCTAGGTGCGTTTGTTGATCACAAAGAGTCCAGAGGGGTTTAGAAGGAAGCCAAAAGAAGGTAGGGTCATGGAGTAATATGTCCTCTTTCCCATGCAGCATGGGGAGAGAGCATCTAGTGTTATTTTGTAAGCAATTTCTGGAATCTTCTTTCCATTAAACGGGTTAATTTATTTTTAGATGTGCTAAAATATCTTTCAAGGATTGTGAGAGAGAAGACTGTGTTCTTGTTCTAAGTTTCTATCAGATTGAAACTTGTCTTTTTTGTTTTTATTTTTTGCTGTTTTTAATATAAATTGTCTGAGAAAGAAAGGACTACTTGTGCCCTGTATCTCACAGCTGCTCTTACTTGGCAGTCTATTCATGCCCCCTCTTTTTATTTCCTCCTTACAGTGGCACCGTCATTGATTTTCGTATTTCTGATCCCTTGGGTGCCTTCTTTTTTATTTATTTCTCTATTTTATCTCTTTTCTGATCACTAAATCTATGGCGATAGAAGCTTAAGGAAATACAAAGGGGGAAAAAGAATCAAAGGTTCAGCAGTGGATTTCTACTATGAGAAACTAGGGTTTCATTTTCTCATCTCTTTGTTATTTACAAGTATGAAAGAGTCCAGTTAAAGTCATGTATTAAATGCCTTCTGCCTGCGAAGTCTGTCATCATGTCATTGTCGCCGGTAAAGTGACCAATTATCTCTGTTTTCCTGGGACATTCCTGATCTTAGCTTTGCAAGTTCTGAGTCCTGAGAAGCCCCTCCATTGTAGACAACCCTGGGAGACCATCAAAAGTATATGCTTGCAGGCTGCCTCTTGCTGTCAAGGAACTTATAGTTTCCAGGGGCATGAGAAAGCAATAGGTGTAAATAAATCAGTCAACATAAAAATATAAACAACTATATAGGTTTCCTGGATCACTATATCCAGATGATTGATATAGACGAAAACTATAGGGCATCAGAAAAAAGGGAGATTGAATGTTGTAAAGTCCTAGATAACGTAGCTTGTTAATTATACTGTTTTCTAATTGGTTGTACTTGAACCAGACCACTCCTGAACATAGGTCATTATATTGCTTTTATAAGTTTATACAAGACATACATTTTCCACTAGTAATGAAGTATAGATGCTTCTTTTCAGAATAATTTAAACCAATCCCATATTCTTTACATTTTAATTACTTTGTAAAGTGGATTGCCTAGGTACATCTGTACCTGAGAATAATCATCCTATTTCTTTTACTTTCTTCACACTTCAGATACTTTACTATGTGATCTGGATTTGAAATAGTAGGAAGTTCCAGCTAGGAAGGAGATGGGAGGAGGGTGGTTGCAGAATTAATCTTTTGCTAGAATTTAGGAGTCTCTGCATTGACATCTGAGAAATAGAACATAGGAAACTATGATTTTAGTATGTAGTATACACTATATTGGGCTGCTCATCGACACAGTTCACCAGCCCCTTAGATTTCCCTCTCTGCACCACTCTCCAACCCTGCATTACCCTCCACCACCACCATCACACTGAATCTCTTGATCTGGTGGACATGCTTCTTACATTAAAGATCTGAAATATTTGTGACCTGGACTTTATCCTATTAATCTGGTAAGTTGAGAGTATGATCCCAAGAAAGCAGTGTATTCCATAGCTATATGTGTATGGATTTCAATTCTTTTTAGGTGGCTGCAGAATTCGGGTTCAGGGGGACTGGACCAGAGAGCGTCGCTTTGAAATCCCTAATGAGGAAAGCCGTTCGAAGTTCCTGTCAGAGGTCCTTGCTGCCCAAGAAGGTAACTCAAAACTCGGCAGTTTTCTTTCTACTGTTTGAATAGGAGTGAAGTTCTGACATGCTGATACAGAAGCAAGTGGCCATGAACAAAGTACCTCACCTCCTGAGTCTTGATAGATGATTTTTTTAAAATTCAAGAATAAACCCAGGGATAGGTTAGGGAACAAGTCTATTCAGCTTTAAGGACACTGAGCCAGTTTCCAGAATCTTCATGATCATGACATGACAGCTTACTACAGAGTGTAATTTTCCTTCTGTCCCCAAATGATCCCCAAGCTGCCCTCATTTTCTTAGTTTCTTCCTTTACATTCAAGAATGCTGCTGGCCCTGCATTTGAGGAGTGCTGAATGAATGGCTTTTGGTTGTCATAAATTCCACCCAATGACGGGCTCCCCAGTTTCTGACCATGACCCTTATCTCTCCAGCACATTCACAACTTCTTGTTCCAGAACAAAAGGACTCATCCAGCTGGTACCAGAAATTAGACACTAAGGACCAACCTTCTGGTTTCTCAGGTACTGAAAAGATTCTTTTTTTCTGGTTGCTTTGATCACTGTAGAGTCAATAGATTTTATCTAGTTAGATAATATAATGTGGATTAATATCAGTGTCAGGCATCTCCTATGGAGTGGTTTTATGGAGCCCATTCCCACTGACCAAGGTGCACTCCTGATCCTTTCTGTGGCATGTTAGCTCTTCAGGAGCCAGCCTAGCATGTGGTTTTAAAAAAATGCAAGCTCCAAGGCCACACTTCCTTGGTTTGAACCCCAAATTCTACAACTTACTAGTTATATGACCTTGGTCAAATTGCTCAACAACTCAGCGCTTCCATTTCTTTTTCTGTAACATGGGAAGATTTTTAATAGCACTGACCTCACGAGGTCTTTGTGATGATTAAGCAAGATAAGATATAATCCCTTACTATCAACCAGGCATTGTGCTAAATCTTCAATAAATGTTAGCGCTTATTATTTAAGGTTCAAATGAGCTGTTCTAGTTAATGTGTCAATGCTCAAATCAAACCCACTGATCAAAGCAAAGCCCTATTTGTCTTGGATAAGTTGCATGTTATTTCCCCCCCCTCCCCGACCCCTGGTTTGATGCTGGATTCTCTGTCCTTCAGGGCTTCTTGGATTTGAGGATAATTTTTCACTTATGAATTTGGAAAAGAAAATAAATTCACAGAGTCAGCCTATTGGGATTCATCGGGAACCTCCACCCCCACCCCCTTCAGTGAGCAGAATGTAAGTCCTATGTCAAAACATATTTCCCATGTAGAAGACTTCTATTTTAGGCAGTTCAACTTTTGAATTTCTCTTATTTTCTAGGCTTCCACGTGATAAAGAAGCTCCTAACAAGGAACAGCCCAAAGTCACCGACACCATGCGGAAGCTCTTTGTACCAAATAACCAGTCTGGGCAGCGGGAAGGTCTCATCAAACATATCCTGGCAAAGCGAGAGAAAGAATATGTCAACATCCAGACATTCAGGTAAGTCTGTCTTGCACTACTGAAGTATAGCAGAAAATGGCCTTTTGATATTTAAGGTATTAGTTTAATTAGCTTAATTAAAAATCAAGGCATAATGAAAAGGAATGGTCAGCTGATTCAAGCCCCTATGTCTATCCGAAATAATACAAATGCCGCAATTTTCCTTGGATTTTCTAACTACTAATGATACTATGTCTAATAATGTTTCTGTCTACTCTTATGGAACCAGATCAAGGTCACATGTACTAGAGCAGTAATGGTATACTTCAAGAATTTTTAAAACACGCAATAACCACTTATATAGTCAGGGACACTGACCTCTTTTCCATTAGATCATCAAATAGAAAAATGACAGCAGCAAACACAACAAAGCCATCTGGTGTGAATGAATCAAAATTATACCTATTTTTTGTCAGATAGACAAAAATCTATATTTTATTGTGCTGCACAATTTTAGTAATTAGTTTATGTGCCATGAGATGAAAAAGGTTGAAAGTCACTGTACTAGAGAATTGTCCTGTAGCACAGTACATAAGCAAGTGTGTTTATCTATCTGGCCTGCTAAATTTTTCCCCCACCAATATTGGAAAATTAAAGTCCACCAAAACCACTAGATCTCAACTTACTTACTTTGGCAGTTAACTAAAGAACATTTCACCTAATCACCTTGGTGGGGAGGTATGTCTTAGATTCTTTCCTCTGTATTACATTTTTCATGTCACCCTCACTTGTTGATATCTTATTTTCTGGATGCAGTGTGTGGTATGTGGTGTGGCATGGCCTGTTGTGTATTCCAATGTACAAAGCAGTAACACTTTTCTTTATTTGTGAACAGCATGTACCCTTCTGTTCCAAGATTCCAGTCCCATCTGCTATCCCATTATGACTCATTTATTCTAATTCAATCATAGCTATATCCCTATGCTAAAACCTTCAGTTCCTTATAGTCCTCAAGATGCTTATATTTGTGTGTAAACAGTTAAGACAATCATGAGTTTTCCCCCTTGAAACTATATCTTACAGACACCTGAATTCTGGAAGTAAGTTTTTTAACTCAAGTACTAGTGACCTGGTGCATGAAATTCATTCAGGGGAGGGTGTCACTCAGCCCAGCCTGCACCCTCTCCAAACGGGAACCCCTTGGGGGATGTCTGTGGGATTGGGCCTAAACCGGCAGTCAGACATCGCTCTCGCAATCTTGGACCACTGGCTCCTAACTGCTCGCCTGCCTACCTGCCTGATCATCCCTAACTGCCTCTACCTGCCTTCCTGATCACCCCTAACCACTCTGCATACCTGCCTGATTGCCCGTAACTGCCCCTGCCTGCCTGATCTCCAGGGTCCAGGGTGCAGGTGAATCGGATTCCTGGCTGGCAGGCCATTGACAGCAAGCTATCCAAAAGCCGATTCTGCGAGGAATGGGGCTCATTTCAGGGGCCAGTTTGAAGTCTAGTCACACCCCTGATAGTGCGATACCCAGAGTTCCACCATGCCCTGGCCGGCCGGGGCCCACAGCCCCCTCCCGCTGTGGTGCCACAGTGTCCTAGGGCCCACAGCCCCCTTGGCAGTCAGTGCTGGGTCACTGCAGTACCCATGGGAGGCAGAGGGGTGGAGGGACCAAGGGGTTAGCAGTTCAGCCCGCTCTCCAGTCCCAGCCCACCTGAGCCTGCGTTTGGTCATCCCTTCGATCGATTTGGATGTTACAGACCCTGGTATATATATATATCTCCTTACAGAATAGTTATCCATATTAAACACACTTACAGCATGAAGGTATCTCTTCCCCATCAACAAGCTCTCCCTTCAAGTCTGAGTTTGAATGTAGTTGAATTGAAAAGAAATATGAC
>PVJC01016864.1:15961-33324 GCA_004026665.1 Murina feae | reverse complement strand
ACTTTACCCAGCAAAGCTATCGTTCAGAATTGAGGGTCGGATAAAGACCTTCACAGACAAGAAAAAGCTAAAAGAGTTCATCACCACCCAACCAGTATTATATGAAATGCTGAAAGGTATCCTTTGAGAATAGAATAGAATCAGAGGCATAGAAAGGAAGTGGACTGACAATTTTCGGGGGTTAAGGGTGTTGGGGATGTGTGAAGAGACTGGACAATAATTGTACACCTATGGATGAGGACAATGGGGGGGCAAGGTCAGAGGTTGGGGTGGGAATTGGGAGGAGGGGAGCTATGGGAGAAAAAAGAGGAACAACTGTAATAATCTGAACAATAAAGATAAATTAAAAAAAAGAAACACGAAAGTACAAAACTAACTGCTTAAAAAAACTAAGACTTGGCTTGAAAATATGAACCAAACTGAAAAAGCTTTAGCTAGACTAAGGAAAAAGTGAAAACGCTCAAGTTAAGAAAATCAGAAATAAAGGGTGCTGTGTGTGTGTGGGGGGGGGAGGCTTATTTGATGCAGATACAGTTTCCAGGTTGAGTTAATCCACTGTGAGGTTTACCCGTTCTTTGCAGGTTTAAGAACAGGCCAAATTTCCCTGGCCGGGTAGCTCAGTTGGTTAGGTCCCCATACACCAAGGTTTTGGATTCGATTCCCAATCAGTGCACAAGAATCAACCAATGAATGCACAAGTCAGTGGACAACAAATCGCTTTCTCTCTCTCTCAAATCAATTAATCAATAATTTTTAAAAAAAGAACAAGTCAAATTTAGCTGTTAAAAAAAGTGCACTAGGGATAATCATCTCTTCACTAAAGAAGTTTTGTATAAAGGTTTTTAATCCTTCATGCCGTCTACTTTACATTGAAACATGTTATGTAATTACACTGGAGGTAAAGTCTGTGGGGTCCATTCTTGTCAAACCAGTATGGAAGTGGTAAAGATTTAATTTGATTTTAGTTTAGGAGTCTTTGGTTCAGAGCCTTCCTGGTCACTATGGGAAACTTTAGAACAATGGGTGCTATGACCAAGGGTAACTTATGGTGAGAGGATAGTTGTCTGATGGCTAACGTGAGACATGTCCCGTTGTTCCCTATTTTACATTCAGTACCCCACTACCATGACTAGGAGTGCCTTATGCACATTTAGTGTGATCCTAATATAACTGTAAGTTGAAACTTAGTATTGACGACTTGTATAAAATTTTGCGAATTATAGGACACGACGAAATCAATTCAGAACTTGTGGTAAAGGCCACCCAACCAAACAACGTCCCTTGATCTTTTTGAGTATACAGTACTTTGGATTTTCAACTGGATCAAATTGCTTTTGTTCCCTCCCTTCTGTCTTTCCCTACTTTGTTTTGTTTGGTCACTGAATATAGGTCAATGAAAAGGTGCCCCTCTCTACTCTGGTGTTTATATATATGTCTCCTCCCGAGGGCCTCAAATCAGTGCCATCACTGACAATGGACACCAAAAACAAAGTAAATAAGTCTTTTTAGATGATAAGCCCAGGGAAGGGGACAGGACAAGGACAAAACACCCAGAAAAGTTTCCAGAGAGGATGTCCACCCAAGGACTTCCTAGGATGTCTGCGCCCAGGGAGGGTCCTGGAACAGGCGGACAGGGACTTCATACAACGTATTCCAAGTGGTGACCCTCAGCTTTCCTCTCATGTAAACACAACTACACGCAAAAAATAAAGATTTGTTTTTAAAATTGATTTTAGAGAGAAAGGAAGAGAGAGGGAGGGAGAAAGGGAGAGATTTGTCTTCCACTTACTATGCATTCGTTGGGTGCTTCTTGTGTGTGCCCTGACCTGGGATCGAACTCACAACGCTGAAGCCAACTGAGCGACTCAGGCAGGGCAACAATAAAAAATAACAAATAAATCTTTCAAGCGAGTCATCCATTGAATGTAGAAAAATGATAATCAATACGTATTTGTTAGAAATGCACGATGAAGAGAAACAATTGATGCTCTGAATCGGAGACGAAAAGGTGACGTTTGAGAATGCAGGCAGAGATATGAAAATGTACGGATTTATTGACAGTCCCAGGAAGAGCCAGGCGGAGGGGGAGAGGGGAAGGGTCGTGGGTTTGAGACCCCACTCCCCGAACGTTTCAAAAACTTCAGGTCTGGCCCAGTGACTGAGCCCCGCCGAGGAGTCAGCAACCTCGCCCTGGAGCCCCGCTCGCTTCCCGATGCTCCGTCCCCCCACCCACCTTCTCCCGCCTCAGCCTTCCACAGGCCATTTCCACCGAGGAAAAGGAATCATATCGTATGTCCGCTATCCAGAACCTCCACTCTTTCGACCCTTTTGCTGATGCAAGTAAGGGTGATGACCTGCTTCCCGCTGGCACTGAGGATTATATCCATACTAGAGGCCCAGTGCACAAAAATTTGTGCATTTGTGGGGGGGGGGCGTCCCTCAGCCCGGCCTGTGCCCTCTCTCAGTCTGGGATCCCTTGGGGGATGTCCACCTGCTGGCTTACGCCTGCACTCCAGGGGATCGGGCCTAAGCTGGCAGCCCAGGAGCCCTCAGGGGATGTGACTTGCCAGCGGGGAGCAGGCCTATGCTTCAGTCGGACATCCTTAGCACTGCTGAGGCAGGAGAGGTTCCCACCACCACTGCTGTACTGGCAGCCATCAGCCTGGCTTGTGGCTGAGCAGAGCTCCCCCTGTGGGAGTGCACTGACCACCAGGGGCAGCTCCTGCATTGAGTGTCTGCCCCCTGGTGGTCAGTGTGTGTCATAGTGACCAGTCATTCCCAATGGTTCTACTGTTAGGGTCAATTTGCATATTACCCTTTTATTATATAGGATAAGAATTCAACAGAGAAACGGCAGGAAGACCCTTTCTACTGTCCAAGGGATCGCTGATGATTACGATAAAAAGAAACTAGTGAAGGCCTTTAAGAAGAAATTTGCCTGCAATGGTACTGTAATTGAGCATCCAGAATATGGAGAAGTAATTCAGCTGCAGGGTGACCAGTGCAAGAACATATGCCAGTTCCTCGTGGAGACTGGACAGGCTAAGGACGACCAGCTGAAGGTTCGTGGGTTTTAAGTGCTTTTGGCTCACAGAAGCTTAAGTGAGGATGTCTTTGCAACGAGTAGAATTTCCCTTCTGTCCCTTGTCACAAGTTTAAAAACCTCACAGCTTGTACAATGGAACCACTTGGGGTCTGCTTTTAACTTGGACTAGTGTAACTCCTTCATGCAATAAACTGAAAGAGCCGTGCTGTCTAGTCTTGAAGTGCCTCGTTTGAACAGAGGTCCAGCAGTAGGCGCCTGGCAGTGTCCAGCCTGAAAGGGAGCAATGCCGCGATGTTTCAGCCACGCCCATGTCTGGCCAACGCTCCTCACCAGAGTTCCCTGCCCTCAGAGAGTGTCAGCGCCTGAGCAGCCTTCGGTGAAGCCGAGAGGAGAGCGGCAAGGCGGCAGCGGCATGTGCACCGCTAGAGAGAGCCTTCCGTAATCCCCGATCTACACCTGACCCACGGGACGGAGCTTAGGGCAAGCAGCCTGCGCCCTTCCCTCCACGGAGGTGTAAGGACTCTGGCTTGCCACCAACAAGTCCTTGTTGACCAGACAGATCCTACCAAATTGTCCAAACACCGTAATTTGAGGCCAACCTTCCATCAGAGTTAAACTTTTGACAAGGGAACAAATTTCAAACAAGCGTCAGTCATGTAGGTAGCTACAGAGCTGGCAACTTACGAGCAACAGCTGCCCCATGCCATCCATGCGAAGTAAAAAAAAGAAAAAAATGATTTTGGGGGTGTTCTTTTCCCCCTCCTTCAGTTTCAATGTTATGTATTTAAACCCTTATTTAAATAAAACTTGTTTCCAGGAAAAAAAAAACACAACAACAACAAAACTTCAGGTCTGTCAGAGAAGAAGGGACCGGGGACCACAGACCACAGCTCCTCCCACGCACGAACCCCCGGAGGCCGAGTCACAATGACCCCTGGCAACTCCCCGTGGGCCCCGCACCATCCGAGGAGACGCGGGGCTGCGGGTGCAGAGCTGCCCGGGGAGGCTCTGGGACCCAAGTCCCCGCACCCCTCGGTGGGACGGAGAGCGCCAGCCGGGACCGAGAGCGCCCGAGGGGACGGAGAGCGCCCGAGGGGACCGAGACCCAGCGGAGCCGCCGCCACCGCGGACTCGGGGCCGCAGACCCCGCACTTGCCCGCGCGGCGGCCAGGTCTCTCCACAGTCGAGCCCACCCAGCCCCGTTGGCGGACACCCCCACGCACACTCACCATGTCCCCACGGCTCCCAGCGACGGGCCGGTTTAAAACACGGCCGCGAGGCTGCCGCTGCCAGCAGCACACCCTCCACACCAGAACCCGCGCCGCCGGCAGAGCGTGGCCCCGCCCCCGCCCCTGATTGGACAGTTCTGCCTTCCTCGTTCCTGAGTGACAACGAGGAGGGCGGGCGGGACAGGTCACACCCTCTGCAGAACCAGCTTCCGTGGGTGGGCGGGGCCTGTCCCTTGCAAAGCCGTTTATACTCTTTTTGTTTTAATCCCGTTTTCCATTGATTTTTAGAGAGAGGGGAAGACAGAGAGAAGCATCGATGTGAGAAAAACACACCGGTTGGCGGCCTCCTGCACGAGCCCTGCCCGGGCACCAGGTCGGGGAGGAGCCTGCAACTGAGCTACGTGCCGCCGGCGGGATCGAACCCAGGACCCTGCGGTCCGCAGGCCGGCGCTCTACCCACCGAGCCAAACCGGCTAGAGCCGTTCCTATCTTTACACCGCTTTGTCCGGGTTCTACAGGGACCCTGGCGTCTCCCTGCCCTGCTTTCGGAATGTGGGGACACGGGTGTGCGAAGGGAATGCCAGACCCGGTTTCCAGAGGGAGCGACCGACGCCCGTGTCCTGAGCAAGAGGGGTGCCCGGGTCAGCCTGGGACCAAGGCGGCCGAGGTCCTCCTCCCCAGGGTAGGGGCTGATATAGGACGCAACAAGGCCGCTCATAGAGCCCCGATTCTTGTTTATATAAATCCATTTAACGGAACATAATAGTCTGGCTGCATTTGCTCTTTGAATGTTGGCGGGTTGAGACCGCCATCCACCCCTCCTCCACCCGTACCTGCGGCGCTTTAGAGTCCGGGGACCTCCCAAGTGGCGGGTTCTGGTGGCAGCGTCACCTACTGGCAGGAATCCTTCCCGACCAACCATAAGCGGCACATGGTACACTAACAGGGAATGTACCTTAGTTTTTGACTGTGTCCTTAGAAATGTTGAAATATAAAATGGCCATAATGTCCCTAACAAAAACCGAAAGATTTGAAAACGTGGGATGTACCTGAAAACTCGATATACTTAACACATTGGTTCAAATATTTAATTTATTCATTTGAAGAGCTTATTTAATATAGAATATACCTAGCAAGGAATGCATCCCTTTAATGTAAGTAATTTAATGGACTTGTTTTTTAGTATATTCACAGATAATGTGCAATTATCACCATTGAACATTTTTGTTAAAAAGAAGGGATTAGCCCTGACTGGTTTGGTTAGATAGAGTGTTGGCCTGTGGACTGAAGGGTCCCAGGTTCAATTCCAGTCAAGGGCATGTACCTTGGTTGCGGGCACATCCCCAGTAGGGGTGTGCAGGAGGCAGCTGATCGATGTTTCTCTCTCATCGATGTTTCTAACTCCCTATCCCTCTCCCTTCCTCTCTGTAAAAAAATCAATAAAATATATTTTTAAAAAAAGAAGGGACTAGCCCTGGCTGGTGTGCTCAGTGGTTAGAACATCAGCCAGGGCACTAAAGGGTCTCAGGTTCAATTCCTGATCAAGGGCAGATTCCTGGTTTGCAGGTTCTATCCCGGGCAGGTCTTGGGGCAGACCTGGGAGGCAACCAATCCATATGATGTTTTCTTTTTGCTCCCTCTTTCTCCTTTCCTCTTTCCCTCCCTTCACTCTCTCTAGAAATCAATGGAAAGAATATCCTCAGGTGGGAGTTAATACACACAAAAAGGGAGGCGTGCCCTTTATCATTTCTCCATCTTTCCATTTCACCTCCAAGCTGCAGTCTTAGGCACCCTCTAATATTTCTGTCTTTATAGATTTTCCTATTCTTGATTTATGTTGTCTTTGTAACTGACTTCAGTAATTTAGCATTTTTTTTTCAAGGAACATCCATGCAGTAGCATATATAAATACTTCATTTTTTTTAATAGATAACTTTTCTTTATATAGAGAGAGGAAGGGAGCGGGACAGAGAGCTAGAAACATCGATGAGAGAGAAATATCTATCAGCTGCCTCCTGCACACTCCTCACTGGGGATGTGCCCGCAACCAAGGTACATGCCCTTGACCGGAAAAGAACCCGGGACCCTTCAGTCCGCAGGCCGACGCTCTATCCACTGAGCCAAACCAGTTAGGGCTCTTTAGATATTTTTGATGCAAGTTTCTCATCAGGTATATTTGCAAAATTCTTCCATTCTGTGGATTGTGCTTTTGGTCTCTTGCTTTGAAATTTTACTTGTGATTGTGGTAATACGCACATACCATAAAATTCGCATTTTCAACCTTTGTTTAAAATGCGGTGGGGAGAAGGACGTTGGCATTGTAAAATGAATCTTCCGGACTACTTTCATCTTACAAAAGTGAAACTCCCTCCCATTAAACACAACTCCTTCTCCTCTCTGAAGCTCCTGGCAACAACCATTCTACTTTTCTGTCTCTGTGAGTCCTCTAGATCCTCATACGAATAAAACCATACAGCGTTTGGCCTCTTTTAACAATCTGATTTCACTTAGCATAATGTTCTTAAAGTTCTCCCATGTTGTAGCATGTGTCGTTTTTTTTTTAAGCTGAATGATATTCTGGTGTGTGCATGTGCCAAATTAATCCGCCCCAACCTCCCCCCCCCCCCCCAACATTCATCCCTCTGCTTGCAGCATATATGGTCATCATCACTCCCCACTCCCAGCTAGTGGCTCAATCCTGTGGCAGGCAGGGTCTGTTTGGGAGAATTTTGCAAAGCTTCTTTGAGAAGTGAGTTCCCGTCTTCCCTAGGGGGCAGCGCTCAGAGTGACAAAGAACCCCCAGGTCAGCAGCCAAGAATGAGTGCAGCCCTGTGAGCACCAGGAACCTGGCTCTGCTCGGATGAGAGACGTTCTGTGCCCTGCTAACTGGTACGCCCATTTGCATCTGACAGAGCACCCGCATGCCTACTGCCTTGTTTTGACCCATCAACAACCCTATCAGGTATGTAGGGCAGGGATCATGATTTTTACGGCAATTTTATTTGTTTCTTTGTTCAAGACAGCATGTTCAAGACAGCACTGGGCCGGCTGTTGGGGAGGGAGCTAACGTAGACACAGGCCGACCAAACAAACCAGGTCTGACGCTTAGGCTATCACAAACACGGCCGGAACCCAGGGGGTGGTGCAAAGTAGGCCTGTCCTTCCCCATCAGATCTCCTTTCCGTCTTCACCATCCACCTCTAATGGAACCAAAAGGGACCTCGTTCTCATCCCCTTCCTCCTGTACAACCCTGCCTTTTCTCCTGGTTTGGGCTTCTATCCCACCTGTGCCTTGGCATGGAAATTGCTTTTCTTCCTAGAAGCCAAAGCAAAATTCGCTTTCCCTGGATCTTTTAAAGCCCCTCCTTGCTAGGCCTCCTCCCTCCTTCTCTGTCCAAGGACACACACTTGCCCCTCTGGTGGAGGCCAGCAAGTTCCATGTGCCCCCCGATCGAGAAAGAAGCTCAGACATTGACGAGGCTCTCTCTTGGTGACACCGATCACCTTGCGGGAGGCCAGGTGTAAGCTGACAACGTCCTTGTACCTGAAGGGACTGATAAGATGCAGTCCCCTACCCACAGTTTTCCCAGGCTTGTTTGGATGGCGAATTATCAGTAGAATGAGAGCATTCTTTCAAGGCTTTGCCAAGAAGTCTGTAACTATTTACTGAGATATGCTGTACCAAGGTTTCTCTCCCTTAGATGTTTAGAAAAACAAAGAATACATTTCTGTTAACGAGCCTCCTACTCAGTGTTTGTGTATAAAAGGCATTACGCAGTTAATAAAGTTGCTGCAGTCGATCAACGGCTTGCAGACCTCCCATCCCCAGCTTTTTCTTGTCTTTCTTTTCTCAATTCCCACCTCCCTACCTCAGCCACCCTGTCAGGCTGGCCCTGACATCACCGCTTGTAAAATAATGTCAAAGGGCGATTATACTAAAGAGACCACCCATCAGTGATGAGAATGGAGAAGAACAAAGGACCCCCTCTTTCTAGGTGTTTACTATTGAAAATGTGCGCACTACAAGAGCAGTAAGAAAGATGCCAGTAATCTCACCACTCGGTGGCAACCACTGTTACCATTTGAGGTCATTCCTTCGAATCTCAATTATTTTTAAACAAAATAGGATTCATACCATATATAAGTTTTCATCCCGCTTTTCTATACTTAATTTCTCACACCATTAAACATTTCTTGAAAGCGTGACTTTTAAATGACCATAGTGTTCCATTGTCTAGAGGTAATATGATTACAATGAAGTGTTCCCAAGACTACATTTGTATTCTATGTGAATGGTACCCCCTGGAGTTTTGTAGCAAGGTGGCCCTATTAACTAAATGCTATTACAAGTAACCACAAGCATTTTAACTCGTGGGAAAAGGACCCTTAGTGACTTACATTCTTTTTTAAAAAAAATACATTTTATTGATTTTTTTACAGAGAGAAAGGGAGAGAGATAGTTAGAAACATCGATGAGAGAGAAACATTAATCAGCTGCCTCCTGCACACCCTGTACTGAGGATGGGCAAGCAACCAAGGTACATGCCCTTGACTGGAATCGAACCTGGGACCTTTCAGTCCGCTGGCCGATGCTCTATCCACTGAGACAAACCGGTTAGGGCAGTGACTTACATTCTTAATGCCAGTGAGCAGTGTAACTAGAAATCCAACTGTCTTAGCCAGCTAATTTAAACATTCCACATGAAGGAAAGTCATACTCTGTCACTAAGAACAGCTTCTTTGGAAGAGAGACTCTGACTTTGTTTTCGTGCTTGGTTTGTATTCTTTGAGAATATTGCTCAATTTATGAACTTCAGTTGACTCATAGAGGAGAGAACTTTTCAAGGAGTAAATGATTAGAAATTATATATATAATTTTTGGAAGTGCACCCAATACCCTCTAGGAAATATGTCAGTGTTCAGATAACAAGAAAGGCAAAAGCTGTTCCAGAGGAGTTGCAGGCCTTGCGCTCCCTGCCAGCCCTAGACATACCTGGTTGAAAAGAAAAGGTCACACATGCCCATCATCACACAGAGCTACTCCATGACCACGATGAATCAAGACAGAAGCAAAGGCATTCATGTCTGTATACGCGATGAAAGAACAGGTTTCCAAAAATAAAAACAACAAAAACTTCCCTTTCCTCACTAATATGATTTCTGTTTCCTACAATTCAGGGTTAGCATGACTTTATTTTTTCTGCCTTCTAAATAAAAATTAGTATCACCACCCAATGTAGAATTAAGTTCATATCCTCACAGAATCCAATGCAGAAAAATGCCCGGCTTCCCTGAATGGCAAACAAATGATCTGTCCACCAGAGGACGGGGCCAAGCACAGGCCTGTATTTTGGGTCAGAAGAGGTGGCTTATCTTTAACCTCTTCCCGATACCTAGCCACGCCTGTGTCCTTAGAGGTCCTTGTTAATCTTTCTCACTCCGCTGGAACAGCTGGCCCCACAGTTACAAATGATGTGTTTCCTAAACAGCAAAGGGGTGGGGTTTGTGGGGCACATTCCAAGCACCTATGCCCTGCCACGGTGGACAGAGGTGGATATGAAGAATGGAAGTGAAGCTGGTGCCAATTGGCACCTGGAAATTTTTTGTCTGTGGAACAAATGCTTACTTGTGCCTCCCTAGCAGTCGTACAGGGAACTGTACCCTTGCCTTTTTAATGCCTCAGATTAACATTAGCCCTGGTAATTAATCCCTAGAAGTGCCCTTAACAGCCTCCTCTCGCTCAGGGAGCCATTCAGATTATACCTCTTCTACTCAGGTTGGGGGTTGCAGTTGGACTAGGCACAAAAGTTGGAGAAAAAGCAACGTCCACCTCTTACTATCAAACCCTCTCCAAATGTCTGATAATATAGGACAGGTTACCCAATCTCTAATAGAACTTCAGGATCAAATAGATTCCTTAGTAGCCAAAGTATTACAGAACTGTAGAGGATAAGACTTATGGCTGAGAAACGTGGACTCTGCTTATTCTTAAACTAGGGGCCCGGTGCACAAAAATTTGTGCACTTGGGGTGTCCCTCAGCCCAGCCTGTGCCCTCTCGCAGTCTGGGACCCCTTAGGGGATGTCCACCTGCTGGTGTGCCAGGCCAGCCTGGGTGAGGGGCTGATGGCTGTTTGCAGGCTGGCCAAGCCTCTGAGTGGGAACCCTCACCCCATTGGGGTGTGGCCAGCCTGGGTGAGGGGCTGAGGGCTGTTTTCAGGCTGCCCACAGTCCCTTCAGGGTTCAAGTCCCTACTGGGGTACCTGGCCAGCCTGGGTGCAGGGCTGAGGGCCGTTTTCAGGCTGCCCACAGTCCCTTCAGGTTTTGGGTCCATACTGGGGTGCCTGGGCAGCCTGGGTGTGGGGCTGAGGGCCGTTTTCAGGCTTTCAGGCTGCCCACAGCTCCCATTGACTCAACGTCCCAGCAAGGCTGGCTGGAAGCAGGTTTCTGGGGTTTATTTATCTTCTATAATTGATACACTGTTGCTTTAAGCTGAGGCCTAGGCAGGTTACAAAGCCTCCTGTTGGCTTCAGCTCCGTGGCTTCTATAATTGCAACAATGTTGCCTTAGTAGACGCCCAGCTGGCCTAGGCAGGCAGTTTCCCCCATCGCTGGTGCAACGGAAGCCTCCTGTTTGGTTCAGCTCCGTGGCTTCTATAATTGCAACTATGCTGCCGTGAGCAGAGAGGCCCAGCCAGCCTAGGCAGACAGTTTACTCCTGGTGCAATGGAAGCCTCCTGTTTACTCTAGCTCCGTGACTGCCAGCCTCCATCTTGGCAGGCTTAATTTGCATACAGTCACTCTGATGGCTGGTGGGCGTGGCTTAGGCATCCCAGAGAAATGGTCAATTTCAATATTACTCTTTTATTAGACAAGATGAGGAGTGCTGTTGCTATACCAACTGGTCAGGGGTAGTAAGGGAAATAGCCCAACAACTAAGAAAATGGGTCAAGAAACTCCAGGAAAATACATCTAATTCTTGGGACTCATGATTTGAAAATCTCCATTGGTTGTCATGGCTTTTGCCACTATCAGGGCCCCTCATTATATTATTTGCACTCTTATTTGGTCCCTGCATTCATAACTTTCTCACCTGCTTTATTTCCTCTCACTTAACTTTCAAGCTCCAGATGATGCTCTAAGCCAGGACACTGAACTACTGTTATGATCCTCTCAGGGAAAATGAAGTATTCTCAAGCTGCTGAACCCCCATAACAACATCCATCCTCAGCAAGAAGCAGCTAGAGTGGTCAGTGACCCTATCCTCAATTCCTGAGTCTTCCAAAACCCCCAAGGCTAAGGCTAGCTTGAGGATCAAGAGTAAGGTGACTAGATGTCCCGCTTTTGGCAGGGCAGTCCTGATTTTTGCAAGTTTGTCCCGCGTCCCGCAGCATTTTTAAAAAGTCCCGATTACTCTTTGTAATATTTTAAGTAATAATAAAAAAAAAAAAAGAAAAAAAAAGAACCCACCCCCTGGTCAATGGTGTACCGCTTTAAATCTGGTCACCTTCATCAAGAGGGGGTAATATAAAACAACTGGGGCACTAGCAATCTAAATCTGTGCCAGTAACCAGTATTCTGACCCACATTCTTGCTAGTATTAAGTCTCATTCTCATCGGTGATGCTTGTCCAACCTTGTAGAACCTGTTTCCTGGAATACTTCCATTTTAGAGAGGCCATAAACCATGAACCATACACAACCCCCAGAGGGGGTTGACAGCACTGGCACCAGCCAGGCCAGGCCTTTGGGTGTTATCTCACTTCTCCCATCCCAACGCACAGGGGAGCTGCAAAGTCCAGGGAAAGTCTGGAAGCCTGGTCCATATTTGGAAGACAGAAACTAGGGATAAAAGGGAAAGCTTCCTCCATATTCATCACTCAGGCTTTGGAGACTGATTCTCTTGAGTCACACTACGCTAGCGCTTCTGCAATTCTGCATTAAAGGTGTCCTTTTCTGAATCCTCTGAGTGCCCGTCTGATTATTCTCTCACACCACCAGGAAGCTTATCTGCAACAGATATGCTAGGTGAGAAAACGTCACCCTGGGGGAAGGGACCCAGCCTACAATTGCTTGTTCCTTGCTAGGAACCTGGGGCTTTTCTGTCCATGTGACCTTTTGTACTGGCCCTTCATCCTTGCGCCACTCATGCCTGTCTAACTATTTAACACAGGTTAAAGAGAAACAAAATATTTTTAACTAGGATATTTTACACACAGGAATTTCACAAAGATTTGAAACTCAACTAGCTGTCAGAGAACTGCGACTTCTTTACCATCTGGAGGTGAGGAAAGGCTAGGGGTCTAGAGCTTCTGGGATTGAGGGAGGCAATTCACTGGAAGGTGAGAGGAAGAAATGTTTGGTAAGTAAAGGTGCTCCAGTTAATAGGTAAGTCTCTTAGGTGAAAAAAAGTATCTGGGATAATCGTTCTCTCCTAGCTACAAAGGTCACTTTTCTAATGTAAATTCTTTGTTATTGCTGATTATCTCACAAATGAGGAATTTTATACTTTTGAGGGGGAGGAGCAGTAAAGGAAGAGCTAAGGACTTTCCTTGAGTCTATTGGGTTTTGATTGTCTTCAACTCAAAATAACCCACATCCAAAATGGTGAAAGGAGTTTTCAAGAAAATGAAGAGGTCCATAGGGAAAGCACAGGGCTGCAAAAAGTATACATTCACAGAATAAAGGGGCTACCAGAAGGTATGCCTTTCCATAGAATAGGGAAGCCAGAGCTGCCAAAGGTCTGCATTTACAAAATAAAGGGAATAGGAAGACAAGAAGGGAGAACCTCAGGTACCTCACGCCTGGTTTGAGCTTTGGAGTTGCTGTAGTGACAAATCAGAGGGGATAGTGACCAATCAGAAGGGATATCAAGGAACAAAGAACTATAGCCTTTACAAACCGTAGAAAAAAGGGACTTAGTGGGATTCCTCCCCCCACCCCGCATATGAGAGTCTGTGTTTGTTTCTCAATAAATTTCCATTCTTTACTATACGACCTTTTGTCTGTGGTTTCATTCTTCAACTCCACCTGGACAAGGACCCGGGAATCATCCTACCCAGAAAACACCACATGTTCCAGTCCAACTTTTGTGTTTCAATGGCATATCGTGAGGTGGCATGTTCTGAACCCCTTCAGGAGATAAAGTAAATTCTTTCCAAATATATGCATAGGTGACCAAGGCTGCGTTGTAATTTGGGTGTGGTCTATTCCTCTGTCCCAGAGCCTGTGCCCCTTCCATAGCCCCAGGTGGGTGAATGGAAAGTCGATGGGATTCATGGATGATGGTGCTCAGTGGGTGGAAGTAGATGAGCTTAATGATAAAAGCATGAGAATGAAAGATTGGGGTTAGGAAAGAGAAATCTGTGTTTGACTGAAATCACTTGAAATAAACTCAGGGATTGAAGGAAGAAATATTTTCTCAAAAACAGCAACTAATGATTTCAGGTAACAACTGACCAAGAAGCTGCTTAGCTGGCTTCACTTATTTTTTGAGCTTCCAAATCTGAGGAGCAGTTGTCCAGCTGAGCTGTGACTGGCTGCAGGTTGTGGGAAGGGCTTCTCTTGGCAACTGGAATTAAAAGGTCAGGGGACTCACAGGACTCATAGGCCACCAGCAAAGTGAGGACTGAGATTTCGGGAGCATCCACTTCTCACTAGAGCCCAGCTTCCCGAAGAAACCCACCTCAGTCCAGTCCTTCAGGGCCCACTGGCAGTTGAGGCAGCTCTGACAGGACGCCTGGCAGAAATCAATTATCCCATCTGTCTGGATGACCTGAGAGACCCTATCACCATCGAAGGTGGGCACAACTTCTGTCACTTCTGCATTCAGCAGTCCTGGGCTGATCTACAAGACAGGTCCCCTTGCCCTGTCTGTTGTCACCCATGCAAAGAGAGGCATGTGAGGAGCAACACCCAGCTGGGAAGGATGGCGGACATCACCAAGCTCCTCCAGACCACCAGGGGCAAGAAGAGGCAGGAAGAGAGGTCCTTGTGGGATAAGCACAAGGTCCTGACCCCCTTCTGTGAGGACATACAGCTGTTGTGTCACCAGGGCCACCAGGTGAGACCCATGGAGGCTGTCTCTCATCACAGATAAAGACTCATAGAGTTACACTGATCCCTGAAGAAGCAGACATTCAGAAATTAATAGGCATTTTAAAGCATAGTAATGATATTGATGCCAGGTGCCTATATAGATATGATACTCAAGGTTACAAGTTGTCTGTATAGATATGATATGTACTCAAGGTTACAAGCTGCCTACAAAAATAACTTACACAAAGGCCCTAAAAAATATAAAAAGAGAATGCTTCCTCCTTGGGTGTTCAGAATTTGACAGAGATAATCTGCTCTGAACCTGCCCACAATAAAATGACTCCTAACTAACTGGCTCATTAAGGCATCTTATCTAGCTCGTTGATTTGCCATGCAACAACTCAAAGCAAAAGACTCTTAGAACTGAGAGAGAAGGTAGAAAACCAAAGGCTGGAATTACTCTTTGAATCTGAGCACCTGGAGGCAGTTTTTAGAACATGATCAAGAAGCAGATCTTTCAAGATATGCTGATGAAAAGGTTATTGAAAAGAAACTCAACGCTAATATTACTGCATTTTCGAAGTACAATTCCACATCCAAAGACCTACTAAGAAAGGTAGTAGAGTGCACTGTGCTGATGGAAGTGGAATGGCTGTTTATTTATCTTCCACAAATTCCATTTCATGCTCCTCCTCTTCTAGCCTGAATGAGCTTTCTGGAGTGCCCCACAAATACACTTTTTTCTTTTTAGGACCCAAATCATCTTTCAAGATCCCAGCCAAACATAACTTATGTTCTCTATAAAACTTGTCCAGAAAAGTGTTTTCTTTCTACTTGAAACATACTGTACTACCCTTAATATCTAGTTGTGATATTTCTTACGCTGCCTTGTCTTATTTTGCATGACTACATCGAAGGGGCTGGGGCCTACAATACAGTTTCTTCTGTGTCCCATTTGATGTTCAATAAATATGTAATGTCTATATCATATACACTGTCCAATGGATCAGACAGGAAATATAAAAAATTCATACAGCCCTGACCGGTTTGGCTCAGAGCATCGGCCTGCAGACTGAAGCGTCCCAGGTTCAATTCCGGTCAAGGGCATGTACCTTGGTTGTGGGCACATCCCCAATAGGGGGTGTGCAGGAGGCAGCTGATCGATGTTTCTTTCTCATCGATGTTTCTAACACTCTATCCCTCTCCTTTCCTTTCTGTAAAAAAAATCAATAAAATATGTATTTTTAAAAATTCATACAAATAGGACCCTATCATTTTCTAATTCACATCTGCAAGTGAAAGGGGAAAGGAAGATGCCTCCTTATAGAAATAATTTCATTTTCACTATTAATAACTACATTCCTGCCTGCAGAACATATCCCTTGTTTTTGCCCACACCATATTTTTTCTCTCTTCTTTTGTGACAATAACTCTGTTTTCGTTGGGAACTTACCACCTACCTCCGCATTAAGTCTCCACAGGAACATCTTTCAACACTCTTCCCCCTCCTGCGGCCTAGGGGTGGTCACAGAACTGAAGATATCTGGGCCATTCAACTCTGTGGGCAGTAAAGCCAAGGGAAACCATGGTTAACGCAGACCCATTCCAGGGCAGACCCTGACAGGACTTGAGCTGCCCCTGTTGGGTCCTTTCAGAGGACTGGATTCATCTGCCTCATTTCAGAGAAATGCCTGCCTTCCTTAAATTAGCCAGAGTTGGTTTCACTGCCTGCAAACAACCTCAACTAAAAAGCCTTCACCTTTTTGAAGTCATTGAAGTGTCTGAGCCTATGGCATGGCAGATAATTTTTAGCTCTTTACTGAATGGTACGGACTCATATCCACAAAAATACCAAAGCAGGCAACCTGCTCAGATTGAAAGTGATTAACCTATGTAATTGTTGGTAAAACAGATTTCTAGGATTGTACTCATTGTAAAGCTAAGAGCCTCAGATCCAAGAACTCTGGGGTAGTTTAGCATCAACCAAGAAGCAAAACCATTTATTGCATTCATTTTTCTAAGTCTCCCAATTTACTTGTCCATTTTATTTCCATACACTGTCAGTTCATGAATCCCACCCATAAAAATTTAGAAACAATCAAATTGTCTTTAAAGTTTATTTTATTCTCTAGAAGATATACTGTTTAAAATATATATTTTTATTGATTCAGAGAGGAAGGAAGAAGGAGAAAGAGATAGAAACATCAATGATGAGAATATTGATTGGCTGCCTCCTGCAAGCCTCATACTGGCTCCCACAACCTGGGCATGTGCCCTTGAGTGGAATTAAACCTGGTACCCTCCATCCCCAGGCCAATGCTCTATCCACTGAGCCAAACTGGCCAGGGCCAAACTGTCTTTAAATATGAGTATCAAATCTTCTTCCAGGTAAAAAAGGAGGAATTTTTAGTATTAGAAATTATTTGGTCATTGTTTACTCAAGGTTAATTTAATGACAGTAACTATTTACCATCTAAGCTCTTATAAGACTGGAACTATGTTTCATGTCTTGCCTGATGGATGTCATTCAGTGATAAGATCACAGTAATATTTCTATTAATTTATTAATCCAAATTAGTCTTTAATGTCTCAACTTTGCATTTTTCAAGGTCACTTATTTTATTTTGTGCCAGCAGGGTAACTCAGTTAAATCTAGGCATAAATATGTTTCCCCTAAAAATGTTGCAATATACTTAAGAAAAGATTTTTTGCAATTATGCCGTCACTCTGTACACTGTAAAATAAGGCACTGTATTCCAGTAATCTGCTTTGAATCCATCTAAGAAAGGAAACTCAAAAATCCTTGCATTCATACCATGCCTGCCTAAATTCAAAACATCCCATTGTTTTTTCTCCAAAGTCAGTTTCCTGGGGATGAGAGCCACAGGTCTGCCTGTGGGATTCTGGAGGCTGGCCAGTTTGTTGCAGACACTCCAAGTCCCACAGCCCTTCGGAGCCAAGGCAGAGGACCTGCAAAGAGAGATTTGCCCCAGGTGCCCCAGGGGGATAGAGCAGAGCCCAGTGGCCGGGCGCCCAGGATGCACACAGAGCCAG
>PVJC01016864.1:0-15861 GCA_004026665.1 Murina feae | reverse complement strand
ACTCTCTCAATGGAAAAATATCCTCAGGTGAGGATAACAAAAAGAACTAGGATGGTCAAAGGCTTTTCTACAACCTTTACATCGATAGGGCTTATTTTCAGTGTGAGTTCTTTCATTATGGTTTGTCTACACTATGAATGTTTTTGTGAATTCAAAGGGAACTGGGATGAATAAAGGATTTCCCCCATGGCTTACATTAATAGGATTTTTCCTTACTATGAGTTCTTTTATGACGTCGGAGGGAACTTGGGTCAGAGAAAGCTTTACCACAATGGTGACATTCATAGGGTTTTTCCCCAGTGTGAATTCTTTCATGAATTGTAAGATACATGGAAAGACTGAAAGCTTTGCCACATTGCAGGCATACGTGGGGCTTTTTTCCAGTGTGTGTTCTTTCATGCCTTCGACAGGACTGTAGGTAACTGAAGGCTTTTCCACAATGCTTACATTCATAGGGTTTTTTCCCAGTATGAATTATTTCATGATCTTGGAGAGAAGATGGATAATCGAAACCTTTACCACAATGCTTACACTCATAGGGTTTTACCCCAGTGTGAGTTCTTTCATGACGATGGAGGGCACCTCGATCACAGAAAGCTTTGCCACAATGCTCACATTTATAGGGTTTTTCCCCAGTATGAATGCTTTCATGACGTCGGAGGGAAGTTTGATTAGATAAATCTTTATCACAATGCTCACATTTATAGGGTTTTCCCCTGGTATGAATAGTTTCATGACGTCGGAGGGCACCTAGATCCCAGAAAGCTCTGCCACAATGCTGACATTTATAGGGTTTTTCCCCCGTATGAATACTTTCATGACGTTGGAGGGAAGCTCGATTAGCTAAGTCTTTATCACAATGCTGACATTTATAGGGTTTTTCCCCAGTATGAATGCTTTCATGACTTCGTAGGGCACCTAGGTCACAGAAAGCTCTGCCACAATGCTGACATTTGTAGGGCTTTTCCCCAGTATGAATTCTTTCATGACGTTGGAGGGAAGCTTGACGAGAGAAATCTTTAGCACACTGCTTACATTCATAGGGTTTTTCACCAGTATGAATTCTTTTATGCCTTCTAAGTAAAGAGGGATAAGGAAATGTTTTACCACATTCCTTACATTCATGAGGCTTCTTTCCGTCCCGACTTCTTTTATGATTTCCAAGAGAGCTGAGAGAACTGAAGGCTTTCCCACATTGCTTATATTCATAAGGTTTCTTGCCAGTATGTGTTCTTTCATGATTTCTAAGAGAAGTGGAACTGAAAGCTTTACCAGATTTCTTCCATTGATAGGGCTTTTCTCCACTGTGTCTTTCATTTTCTCCAGAGTACTTGGGAGACTTGAAAGCTTTGCTACATTGCTTACTTTGATATGGTTCCTCTCCACTGTGAGTATTTTTGTGGACTTTAGAGTAAATGAGATGACTAAAGCCTTTCCCACACCCATACAGTTTCCCAGCAATATGCGTTCTTTCACGATTTCTAAGGGAAGCTGAATAGTGGGAACCTTTCCCACTGGGGTTGCCTTCATGTCTTCGAATATGTTGGTGACGCTTGAAAGCTTTCTCGGGTTCCTTACATTTATAAGGGTTTTCTTCATATTCCTGACACAGGTGTAGTTTGGGTCCAATGTGAGAGCTCAGGTAGTTATTCAAGGATAAATAATGCGTGAAGATTTGCCTACACAACCTGGAGTTAGGTTGTTTTATTTTAGTAGGAGTTTCCTTCTTTTCATTATGATTTGGAATCTGGCTGAAGTTTTCTCTGGATTCACTACCATCCTTCCTTGTACAGAGTCTCTCTACTGTATGACTGCTGTAAAAATCAGAAGCCTATTATTAATACTCGGTTAATGTTTTAATATTAATAATATGACAATGACATTTTTACTGTTTTCAAGGAAAGTGTGTTGTTTCTGTAAATTCCAATTTTTGAAAGTGGATATCCTAAAACCTCTGAAATAGGCTGGATCATAGATATTATACAAACACTTATATTCATTAATGGTACTTCTGTATATAGTTTCCAAGTGTAATTATTTTTTTATACACTAAACATTAGGTCATATTTCAGAAAAAAAACAACTTTTAGAGATTATTAGAAGAATCAATACATTTAAAATGGGGCTGATACAATTGGGTTAACCTGTTTTTAAGATTGTTTTGTGGACTGGGCCCATGTGGCTCACTGGTGCAGCATGGATTGATGGTTCATGCACCGGGGATTGATGGTTCAATTCCTCGAAAAGGAACATGGCCAGACTGTAGACTTATTACCCCAGGATAGGGCATGCAGGAGGCAGCTAACTGATGTTTCTATCTCTCCCTCTCACCTCCACAATCTAAAATTAACAAAAACATATTTTTGCACCACCAGTGTGGCTCAGCGGTTGAGCGCCAACCTCTGAACCTGGAGATCATAGTTTGATTCCCGGTCAGGGCACATGCTCAGGTTCTGGGCTTGATTCTGAGTGAGGGACATGCAGGAGGCAGGTGTCAATAATTCTGTCTCATTATTGATGTTTGTCTCTCTTTCACCTTCTCCCTACCTATCTGAAATAAATTTAAAAATATCAAATAAATAAATAAACAAAATAAGTATATAAAAACATTTAAATAACAACAAAGATGCTGTTAATGCTTTCTCATGTCAATGTGACTCACCTATGATTCATCCCAGGATTTTCATACTGATCTTCACTATCATGGTCTTCACATTTTTCTTCTAAAATACATGCTAGAAAGAACATTATAAACTATTAAGGAATATTAAAAATGGTTAAATTTTAGGGACACAATGAGCTGTGATCATTCCTAGTTTAATTACCAATGTACTCTCTTTCCATATTTCAGTTCTTGAAACAGCATTGATGAGAAAGCAACACTAGTTTTCCAATTGACTAAATAAGTAACAAGTTGTTGCAGGCCAGAGTAGCTCTGTGGTTGACGGTCAACCAATGAACCAGGAGGTCACAGGTCAATTCCCAGTAGGACCAGTTAGCAGGCTAGATCCCTAGTATGAGTGAGGAGGCTAAAAGGCTAATTCCAATGTAACCTTGATATTTTCAGGGGGGTTGCGGGGGGGGGGGGTGGTTGGCAACAATCTGAATCCATGACAGCCAGCCCAGTGTACATTCTTTTTTTTTCTCTTATTCTTAATTACTTTTTAAAATTTGTATTTGAACAGAATTTTTTTATTACATAAAGTATTACAAAGATTAGTACATATATCTCTTTCCCCCCCCCCCGCCCTTCTCCCAGCCTCCCCTACCCCCCAGTGTTTTGTGTCCATTGGTTATGCTTAAATGCATGCATAAAAGTCCTTTGGTTGATCTATTACCCCCTAGTGTACATTCTTGATAACCTATAATTAAGTCACTACCTCTTTCATAGAAACTGGTCTTGCAGAACCTGTTACAGAGGCCATAAAACTGAACAGTGCACTGCCCCAGAGGGAGGGTTATTAATGCTGGCGCCAGGCCAGACCATCAGATATGGCCTGGAGACCCCCAACACCTGGGGACCTTCTTGCAAAGCCCACGAAAAGGACCGGAAGCATAATCCATATTTGTGGGACAAAGACCCCAGAAAGATATAAAAGAGAAGCCCCCTGCATGTTACTTTGCTTAGATTTGGAAAGTTATTCCCTGAGTCTGCTGGCGTAAATAGTGTCCCTCCTTTTCTCTAAAGCGTTGCTTAGTTTTCTTCTGGTCTTTTGCAACATGAGGTGCACAGGAGGTAGCCAATTAGTGTCTCTCTCACATTATTGATTTTTCTCTCATTCTCTCCCTCTCCTTCCTCTCTAAAACCAATAAAAATATATTTAAAACAAAAAAAGAATTTTTCATAATTACCTACTGATGCCAGGTTCCAGAAGGTTTCCAGCATCACCTCTGTGTAGAGTTTCTCCTGGGTCGGATCCAGGAAAGCCCACTCCTCCTTGGTGAACTCCACATTAACATCCTCAAAGGCCACTGAGTCCTAAAACATCCCACATATGCATATAGGAGAATGGGTCAGACAGACAGCACTGAGGATCTATACATAATTCATAGGAAGTTCACATAGAACACATGGTCCCCAACATTCAGTCTATGGCATGATTTTAAGACTTTTATGAATTTGCCACACTCACTTCCAGAAGAACACATGTAATTTATTTATTTATTTATTTATTTATTTATTTATTAAATATATTTTTATTGATTTCAGAGAGAAAGGGAGAAGAGAGAGATAGAAACAAACATCAATGATGAGAGAGAATCACTGATCCGCTGCCTCCTGCACACCCCCCACTGGGGATCAAGCCCACAACCTGGGCATGTGCCCTTGACCAGAATCAAACCTGGGACCCTTCAGTCCACAGGCCAACGCTCTATCCACTGAGCCAAACCAGCTAGGGCACACATGGGATTTATTGATAGGATTTTACTTTCATCACTTCAAGTCTTCATTGCTCTCTAATGTCAGGGTAAAGAGCACCTTGAACAGCTTTTATATTCATAAATTAAAATACTTCTATTTTAAGCCCATCAATTCCTTATGAGAAAACTCACAAGGTGGTCAAGATTGCTGTTGCTGTTCAGGGTGTTTTGACCACCATTTGATGCAGCAATCCATGAAGCATAATGTCATATGTGCATCAAGTTTTAATGGCTATGAATGCAATAAGGGCCTGGCAGCTTTCTCTTCTATTCTCATCACCAAACAGGAGAGACCAGGAGGTGTGTGAAAATTCAACTTGGAACAAAATGTACTTGGCCATATTGTCCTGAAGTACTCCAGATTATTAGAAGTAGTCAGATATACCTGAATGAAAATATTCCTGTGGAGGAGTATGAATGATCATTTGTTTTTATAATATTTGTTAGTAACTCAGTTTGACCTTTTGCCTCTCTCATTTCATCGAGATAGGAAGTTAGAGCTCAGGCATGAGCAAGGCAGGACAACTTAGCCCTCTAGGAAAGTCCTCTACCCATGAACCTGAGGGTTACTTCATACTGATTTTTACGACACATAGACACATATTGAAATCATAAGATCACACTCAAAAGAAGTCTTTCCAAGTAGAACTGTAACACTGAACCGGGGCCTGGATATTGAGGAACAATTTAAGACTTGGCCTGTTAGGCCCTTTATTGAAATCTGTAATATTTTCATATTGAAGTAGCACATGATTCCAAAATACATAGGGGTGTTAGGGGTCCTGAAAATATCATGCAGAAGATTGTAAAATTTGTCTAAACACTATGTTCTATACCTGAAACTAATACAAAATAAAATTGAATGTAAATTATAATTGGAATGTAAACTATAAACAGAAGCATATGTGGTGTTTATGGATAGGAAAAATTAAGATCACTAAAATGTTCTTATTATCCAAAGCAATCTAGAGATTCAATGTAATTCCTTTCAAGATACTAATGGTGTGTTTCACATAACTAGAACAAATATATAAAAATTTTATATGGGACCACAAAACACCTTCAATAGCAACAGCAATCTTGAGAAAGAAGAACAAGTGTGGATAAATCACACTACCTAATATCCAACTGTACTACAAGGCTATAGTAATCAAAACAGCATGGTCCTGGCATAAAAACAGCATACAAATCAGTGGAATGGAACAGAGAGTTCAGTAATAAATCCTCTGTTTCTGCTGTTTGGGCTTCGTGCCACCCAAAACCCATTTGCTGTGTTGCGTCAGTGTGAGATAAGATTCTAAGGCTAATGTCCCAGTCCACTCCTTTATGAGTACTCATTTATTTACTGTAGGATTTTTTTCTGTTTCTGTTTTTAAGACCTCTTCTTATATGTAAGATTTCATGTTGTTAGACTCCTCAGAAGGAAAAAATATGAGAAATAATAATTTAAACCTCCCCAAGTTTTTTTCTTAAGAGGATTCCAGCAGGCTGCAGAAATAGCCCAGTGGGAGTGAGGTTGGGGGTGGGGAGGCCACTCCCATTTTTGTAAATATAAATAAATAACAAGAAAGCCACCAAAGGCCAATGAGTTATCGCTGTTACAAAATTTACCAAGAAATGCATTCAGTAATAATAATTGGCTTTAAAATCTCAAAAGTTGGTAAGGCAAAATCAATAAAACTAAAATGAAGGGTATATGATAAACCTTTTTCAGTGGTAGTTATATATGCCTAAACAGTTTTCCAAAGTCTTTCATAACTTAAAACTTTGGGGTTTGGCCCTGACTGGTTTGGTTCAGTGGATAGAGCATCGGCCTGCGGACCCAAGGGTCCCAGGTTCAATTCCGGTCAAGGGCATGTACCTTGGTTGCGGGTACATCCCCAGTGAGGGGTATGCAGGAGGCAGCTGATCAATGTTTCTCTCTCATCGATGTTTCTAATTCTCTATTCCTCTCCCTTCCTCTCTAAAAACAAAACAAAACATAAAACAAAAAAAAACTTTGGAGTTTGCTGAATTAAATAGTAAAAATTATTAAATATCTAGGTATTTTGATTTTTCAAAACCACAACGAAAAGAAAAAACGGACACCACACAGAACCACAGGGAAGGCTGGCTAAGTGAAAATTCTACAACTAGAAAGAGAAAAACACACTGAGACTCAGAGAGGTGTGGAAGTAAAGTGCACAGGTATGGAGGCGCGCGCAGAAAGGGCTCGCTGAAAGGGCTGGCAATAGGACGAGGTTCTCTTTTTCAATCTGGAGGGAGTCACAAGCTTCTGATAGCTCTGAAATCCAGTTCCAGGCGAGTTTCTGGGGATCCAGATTCATACGGGGAGAAGCTGGACTATCTGGCACCAGGAGGAACTCCAGAGCGACTTTCTCTCGGCAGTGCTTGCAGGGATTACTGCAGGACACTGAGACCCAGTGCCTCCTAGGGCAGAGCTGAGAATCAGCCATAGCTGTTTGCTCTGCCCTGTGATTCCCTGAGACCTCGCCCCACCCAGGCTGCTTGCAGAGGCTTTTGCATATAAAAGGTTGGATAGCCTCAAGCAAAGGCTAAATTAGCACCCCCTCAGAGATCCAAGAGCCAGTATACCCAGTGGTCAGAGTGGGACCATCCAGAATACAACTCCTCAGATCCTTAAGGGACACACTCAGGGGGCAGGACTCAGTGAGCACCAAAGCTCCACTGAAGTAAGTCTTGCCCCATAAGGGTGTCTCCAGCACAGAAGTTCCCCCACAGTAGACACAGCTGATTTTCACAGCCAAGTGGCCTGGAGGTCAATTCCTCCCAGTGATACCAACAGCAATCAAGACTTAACTACAACAAGACTGTGCACCTAGTCCTCAAAAGTGTACAACAAGAGTGTCCACCCCAGGTGATTGGGGAGGCTGAATCACTGGGCCCTATAAGATACCTAGCACAGAAAGCCACTCTATCAATGCAGGGAAGCAGCCAAAATGCGGAGACAAAGAAACAGATCACAAATGACAGAAATGGAGGAAAGCAAACAACTGGATATAGAGTTCAAAACCACAGTTATAAGGTTTTTCAAGAACTTTCTAGAGACTGCCAATAAATTTAGTGAGACCCTTGAGGATATGAAAAAGGATCAGCTAGAAATTAATCATATACTTACTGAAATAAAGAATAATATACAGAGATCCAACAGCAGACTAGAGGATTGCAAAAATCAAGTCAAAGATTTGAAATACGAAGAAGCAAAAAACACCCAACCGGAAAAGCAAAAGGAAAAAAGAATCCAAAAATATGAAAATAGTGTAAGGAGCCTCTGGGACAACTTCAAGTGTACCAACATCAGAATTATAGGGGTGCCAGAAGAAGAGAAAGAGCAAGATATTGAAAACCTATTTGAAGAAGTAATGACAGAAAACTTCCCCCACCTGGTGAAAGAAATAGACTTCCAAGTCCAGGAAGTGCAGAGAACCCCAAACAAAAGGAATCCAAGAAGGACCACACCAAGACACATCATAATCAAAATACCAAGAGCAAAAGACAAAGAGAGAATCTTAAAAGCAGCAAGAGAAAAGAAGTTAGTTACCTACAAGGGGAGACCCATACGACTGTCAGCTGATTTCTCAACAGAAACTTTGCAGGCCAGAAGGGAGTGGCAAGAAATATTCAATGTGATGAATAGCAAGAACCTACAGCCAAAACTACTTTACCCAGCAAAGCTATCATTCAGAATTGAAGGTCAGATAAAGAGCTTCACAGACAAAAAAAAGCTAAAGGAGTTCATTACCACCCAACCAGTATTATATGAAATGCTGAAAGGTATCCTTTGAGAATGAGGAAGAAGAAAAAGGAAAGTAAAAATTATGAACAACAAGTACATATCTATCAACAAGTGAATCTAAAAATTAAGTGAATAAAAAAATCTGATGAACAGAATAAACTGGTGAATAGAATAGAACCAGAGGCACAGAAAGGGAGTGGACTGACAATTTTGGTGGGTAAAGGGTGTTGGGGGTGCGGGAAGAGAATGGACAATAATCGTACACCTATGGATGAGGACAGCGAGGGGGTGGTAAGGTCAGAGGGTGGGGTGGGAACTGGGAGGAGGGGAGCTATGGGGGGAAAAAGAGGAACAACTGTAATAATCTGGACAATAAAGATTTTTTTAAAAAAATTAAATAAATAAATAGATAAATAAAAACGTGCCTGGCCCCAGCCGGTTTGACTCAGTGGATAGAGCTTCTGCCTGTGAACCAAAGGGCATGTACCTCGGCTGCAGGATCCTTCCCAGCTCATGTCCTGGTCGGGGCTCATGCAGGAGGCAACCAATAGAAGTGTTTCTCTCTGTCTTTCCCTCTGTCTTCCACTCTATCTAAAAACCAACTGAAAAATATCCTTGGATGAGGATTAAGGGGAAAAAAAGTGCCTGAAATCCTAAAATACATTCATTTTACATCTGGAGTTTCTATTGCCTAAGGGGTAGGTAGGGGGGACGGACAAATTATTTGCTTTTCTTTCTCTTTCTCTCTCCCCCACCCCCTTTCTCTCCTACCTTGTATTTTCAATCAACTGACATTTTATATTCTCAGGGAAACTAGAATGAAAGGGCCTCCCTAGTCAGTGGATAAAGGATCTGAAGAAAAGAAAAGCATACATTAGATTCCGCTCGGATGAGCAGCCTGCTTCCCGCAGGACAGAGGAAAGCCACTTTCAGAAGGTTCCACATTCTAGCCTCTCCCGGCTGAGACAGAAAGAAGCCCTGGAGTGTTACAGTCCCCAGGGAAGCAGAGGAGGGACACCTGAGCAGCCACCCCAGGAATGAAGTCTGGGAGCTCCAGTCCCCTCCTCTCCCTGGGGAATAATGGACATGTGCTAGGCAGTTAGACACGAGCAGAGCATGGAGAATGGGCCAGGGGCAGAAGGTCATGCCCAGCAACAGACAACTGTAGGCTGGGACCTCATCCCCAGTGTGACCTTTCACCCCGTAACATATCACTGGTCCTGCACTTTGGATCTCTGGACCTTTTCCCCCTAGAAATAACCACTAGGCCACACTTCTATTTTAGCTGCAGGCCTAGAAAAGCAGCAAAACCAGAAAAGCGATGCCAGGGCTGACCTCAGGACCAGCTGCAGTGAATGATGACCTGGGCTCCGGCCACAACCAATCAATCAGTGGAGACCCAGACCCTGAAGGGAAACATCTGGAAAGCTGCTGAATATTCTGAGATTCTCCCAGGGACCTTCCTTAAAATCTCCACCCTTACACCCTTAGGACAGAGAACCCAGCTCGCTCTCCTTCCTGGGAGCATGTCCCAACCTCTTTTCACCTGCCCAACACCCCAGGCATGTGTAACACAGGTGCTGCTCCCACCATGCCTCCGCCAACAGACATGCTCCCTCTCTCAGGCTTAAGCTCACAGTGAGGGGGTGCTCAGCTGGATTCAGTATAAGGTTCTGACCCAAATGCACTCCCAAGGTCACAGTCCCTAACCCAGGACACACACTCCTGACTTTCCCAGATTTTCTCAATGCCCACTCACACCCTGGATGCAAAATTTCTACCGATTCCTAGAATCAGGCCCAGGGGGACCACAACTAAAACCCCAAAAGAGGCATCGCCCCTCCCGCAGGTACTCTGCTTCCCCAGCTTCCCAGGGCTGTGGCTTCTCTCACTGTAAAGGCCCCTTCCATGGGGGATGTGAGCAGGTAGGACACCTGCAGGGAGAGGCTCCCCAGGAAGTCAGTGGGCCTTCAAGTACTTCCCTTGGCAGCTCACGGGCGTGGGGGCTTCCTTAGCTTAAAGCACCTGGCCTCAGACCTCTGCTCCCCCTGATGTTGCTCTGGGCCACCACTGGTGTTTCATGCAACACAAAGCCTGTGTTTAAACAGTCAGCAAACAGGCTTAAACTCAGTGTTCGTGTGTAAAGAAGGTATTAAAATGGTAAGGCACTTTGCTAGCTCAGCAAGAAAATCCACAATATCTATTATTGCATTTCAAAAAAAGATACTAATTCATTACTGTTCCCATGGCAAGAATTTGTTTTAGGAACTACTAGAGGCCCTGTGCACGAAATTCATGCACAGGAAGGGTAGGGGGTTCCTCAGCCCAGCCTGCACCTTCTCGAAATCCAGTACCCCTCGGGGGATGTCTGACTGCTGGTTTAGGTCCAATGCCAGCGGATCAGGCCTAAACTAGGAGTTGGACGTCCCTCTCACAATCTGGGACTGTTGGCCCCTAACTGCTCGCCTGCCTGATCGCCCCAACCACTCTGCCTGCCCGCCTGATCACCTCTAAAAACTTGCCTGCCTGACTGATTGACACTAACAGCCTGTGCCTGCCTTCCTGATCCCCCTAACTACTCACCTGCCTGCCTGATCATCCCTAACCACTCTGCCTGCCTCCCTGATCACCCCTAACTGCTCATTGGGGGGTGGCCGGCCAGGGTGAGGGGCTGTGGTCTTTCTGTTCTCTTGTCATTCCCCTGCTCCGCTCACTGGGCTTTTATTATACTAGAGGCCTGGTGCATGAAATTCATGCATGAGGGGGGGGGTGTCCCTCAGCCCAGCCTGCACCCTCTCCAATCCGGGACCCCTTGGGGGATGTCCGACCGCTGATTATGGCCTAATTGGATTGGGCCTAAACCGGCAGTCAGACATCCCTCTCATAATCTGGGACTGCTGGCTCCTACTCACTCACCTGCCTGCCTATCTAATCTCCCCTAACTGCTCGCCTGCCTGCCTGATCGCCCCTAACCGCCTCTGCCTCGGTCCCCACACCTGGGACCCAGGCTTCTCTCCCTCTAGCTGGCCACAGGCACCCAAGACCTGGTGGGGGGCGTCCCTCAGCCCAGCCTACCCCGTCTCACAGTCTGGAAGCCTATACAGGAGTCCAATTTTGGCTTAGGCCCACTCCCCTCGGGCCAGCCGCAGTCTGGCCTCCCTCTACAGGAGGTGACTGGGCTGATTAGGTGAAGGTGCTGTCCCTATCACCCCGACCACTGCTGCTACCTCTGGCCTCCCTCTTTGGGAGGCAACCAGGCTGATCAGGGGAATGAACACCCCCATTACCCTGCCACTGCTGCTGCCTCTGGCCTCCCTCTATGGGAAGCAACCAGGCAATCAGGGGAGGCGCCGCCCCCATCACCCTGCTGCTGCTGCCACTGCCAGCCTCTGCAGTGGCCTGCCCTCAGTCCTCACAGCTGCCATCATAGCTCCCTGCCCTTGGCCCTCACAGCCACTGCGGCGGTAGCCTGTCTCGAGGCCTACCTCATGGCAGCAGCCTGCCCTCAGTCCTTGCAGCTACTGCAGCTTTGTCCGGAAGGATGTCCGGAAGATATCTGGCCTAATTAGCATGTTACCCTTATTATTGGCATAGATAGGATTAATCATACTTCAACACTTCTAGTCTAAGCTCTAAAAATTCATTTTACTCACTCAAAATAATAGACCTTGAAATATTCCTACCCACACTGGGAGGAAACAAGCCAAACAATAATTTATTACATGCAACCCCCCCTATAATAAAAGCATAATATGCAAATTGATGGAACAGCAGACCAATGGGTCACTCTGACGTGCACTGACCAACTAGGAGCAGACGCTCAATGCAGGAGCTGCCCCCTGGTGGTCAGTGTGCTCTCACAGGGTGAGCGCCATGCAGCCAGAAATCAGGCTCATGGCTGGCAAACACAGCAGCGGTGGCGGAGGCCTCTCCCACCTCCGCTGCAGGTGGACGGTAAGGAGCAAGGGGTCCCAGACTGCGAGAACCCCGGACTGGGAGAGGGATGTCTGATTGCTGGCTTAGGCCCGATCCCTGGAGCCGACAGGCAGACAGCCCCCAAGGGGTCTCGGAATGCGACTGCACAGGCCAGGCTGAGGGACGCTACCTCCCCCCCCCACACACACACACAAGTGCACGAATCTCGTCCACCAGGCCTCTAGTGTAACAATAAAATATTTTATTTCTCTGAGAGGCCCTTGTGTTGAGAATACTTGAAAACATTTTACACTTTGTTTTAAGTTGCAACGATTGCATACATTTTTATTCACTGAAAATCTGAGGCTAAAATAAAGTGGAAAAAAATGTTTAAACGTGACATACTTGAGGAAAGGCAGGGCTGATGTACAACATCAAGAAAGTTACCCAAGAGCAACTACCCAAAGGACTTCTCATAGGATTTCTGTTCCCCAGGAAAGATCCTGGAAAGACAGACACAAAGCTTTGATGCAAATTACTTCCAGGTGGTTATTAGCTACCTGGAAACACACACATATACAAAATATATTTTTTAAAGACAGCCATTCATTAACTATAGGAAAAGAATAAACAATTCAAATTTTGAGTCTGTTCTATTAAAAAAGGGGACAATGGGCGCATAATGAATCACTTGTGTAGAATGACATCACCAAAAGCAAAACTTAATATAGTCATGAGCCACATAACAACCTATGGTCAACAAGAGCTCTCAGACAGGATGGTAGTCCCATAAGAGTATAATGGATTTGGAATAAAAAATAAAATACCTACGGCCTTAACTGGTTTGACTCAGTGGATAGGGCGTTAGCCTGTGAACAGGAGGGTCCCAGGTTCCATTTCAGTCAAGGACACATGCCTGGCTTGCAGGCTCTATCACCAGCAGGGGGCGTGCAGGAGGCAGCTAATCAATGATTCTTATCATTGATGTTTCTATCACTTTTTCTCCCTTCCTCTCAAATCAATAAAAGTATATTTTTAAAAATTAAATAATAAAATACCTAGGAATATATTTAACAAAGGAGGTAAAAGACCTGTACTCAAAAAATTATAGCACTCTGAAGACAGAAATTGAAGAAGACACAAATAAAAGAAAGCAAATACCATACTCATGGATAAGAAGAATTAACATCATTAAAATGTCCATACTACCCAAGGTGATCTATAGATTCAGTGCAATTCCTATCAAAATAACCAGTGACTTTTTTCACAGGACTACAACAAGTAATTCAACATTTCATATGAAACCACAAAAGATCCCAAACAGCCATAGCTATCTTGACAAAGAAGAACAAAGTCAGAGATACCACATTCCCTGACATCAAACTATACTATAAAGCTATAGTAATCAAACCAGCATGGAGCAGCATAAAAACAGACATATAGACCAATGGAAGAGAATAGAGGGCTGAAATATAAATCCACACTAATGTGGTAATTAAATATATGACAAATGAGACAAGTACATACAATGGAGTAAAGACAGTCTATTCAACAAATGGTGTTGGGAGAATTGAAAAATGCATGCAAAAAAATGAAACTTACATCACGTTCTTACATCCTATACAAGAATTAATCCAAATGGATTAAAGACTTAAATGTAAAATGTCTACAGTAAAAATCTGTTAACATTTAGGAATATTGTTCTGACATGTCTCTTTGAGCAAGGCAAACAAAAGAAAAAATAAACAAATGAGACTACTTGAAACTAAAAAGACTTTGCAAGGCAAAGGAAACCATCAAAAAAATGAAAAGACAACCTATGTACCTAATGGGAAAATATATTCGGCAATGATACATCTGATAAGGGGTTAGTATCTAAAATTCACAAAAAACTCATACAACTCAACACCAACAAAACAAACAATCCAATTTTAAAAATGGGGAGAGGGTCTGAATTAAAATGGCAATAAATAACTACCTAGCCATAATAACCCTAAATGTAAATGGATTAAGTGCTCCAATCAAAAGGCACAGGGCAGCTGAATGGATACGAAAACATGATCCAACTATATGCTGTCTACAAGAATCCCACCCACCTCAGAACAAAAACAGCCTGGTACTGACACAAGAAAGGGCATATACTGGATCAGTGGAACAGAACAGAGAACCCAGAAATCAAACCAAGCCATTACACTCAATTAATATTTGACAAAGGAGGCCAGAGCACACAATGGAGTCAAGAGAAGCTCTTTAATAAATGGTGTTGGGAAAATTGGGCATATGCAAAACAATGAAACTATACCAACTTATACCATACACAAGAATAAACTTAAAATGGATAAAAATCCTAGAATGAACCATAGGCAGCAAAATCTCAGACATCTCTCCTAGGAATATGTTTTTAGATACATCTCCTAGGTCAAAGGAAACAAGGAGAAAATAAACAAATGGACTACATCAAAATAAAAAGCTTCTGTACAGCGGAAGAAATCATCAAAAAGAGCCCACTGTATGGGAGAACATATTTAGCAAAAGAAGGAACTTTTATAATTTGCAACTTTATACACCTGGTAAAGGGTTAATATTCAAAATATATAAGGAAGTCATACAACTTAACAGAAGGAAGACAAACAATCCAATTAAAAAATGGGCAAAGAACCTAAATAGACCCTTCTCCAAAGAGGACAAACAGATGACCAAGAGACACATGAAAAAAAATGCCCAAAGTCACTAATCATCTAAGAAATGCAAATCAGCAAGGCAAGGAGGTACCATCTCACACCTAGCAGAATGGCAATCATCAACAGATCAACAAATAACAAGTGATGGTGAGGATGTGGAAAAGGGGAACCCTAGTACACTCCTGGTGGGAATGCAGATTGGTGCAGCCATTGTGGAAAACAGTATGGAGTTTCCTCAAAAATTAAATATAGATATGCCATTTGACCCCAAGAAAAGGTGCATACACACACACACACAGAGGAATATTACTGTATTAATCACCCGCTAGAAAAAGAAATTCTGTCACTTCGTAACAACACATTCATGGACCCTGAGGGCAGGATGCTTTATGAAATAAGTCAGAAAAAAAAATGCCTTGTGCTCTCACTTATCTTTGGAACTTTTAAAAAAACAACTCCATAGATACAGAGCACAGACTGATGGTTGCTAGAAGTTGCAGGAGTGGTGTACAGGGGTGGGGATCAAATGGACGAAGGGTGTCAAAAGGTACAAACTTCTAGTTATAAAATAAGTCATGGAAATGCAGCTTACAGCACAAGTGACTGCAGTTAGTAATACCCTATTTCAGATTTAAAAGTTGCTAAGAGTCAATCTTAAAAGTTCTCTTTACAAAAGTATTCTGTAAGTATGTATGATGACAAATGCTAACTAGACTTATTGTGATCACTTCACAATACATACAGATATCAAATCATCATGATGTACACCTTAGCCTAATATAATGTTGTATGTCAACTGTAACTTAATGAAAAATAAAATCCCTTCTATAAAAAGAGATTACACTGGACTTGAAAAACTGCAGTCACCTAGTGATGTCACACCCATCTGTTGGGAGCTGACCTGAATGCAGGGGCCTCATATGAGAGTAGCTTTCTAAAAGCTGACCTCAATGCAGGGGTCTCATATGAGCGTAGCCTTCTTAAAGCTGACCTGAGTGCAGGGGTCTCATGTGGGCGTAGCTCTCTAAGTCCCCTCTTCACTATTAATTAAACTTACTGACTGCTGACCTTTTGTTTAAGTGCTTG